>UYYA01000360.1:0-65828 GCA_900624975.1 Angiostrongylus costaricensis
CCGAAACGTCAGCTTAATCGTGAACAAAGAACAATAACACCTCGCGTTTGCTCAAAAAAATACGAACAAAATCACTTGATCAATGCCGAGGTTAATAGAAAGTCGGTCGTGGCAGATGCTTAATAACGTCGAATGCGCTGCGCATCCCTCAGAGATGATCAACGCCGACAGCCTTATCCTTTATCCTTTTAAAAGATGTTGCTTAAAACAGGCCAGTCTAGAGAAGGCGTTAGTTAGTTCGTAACCATTTTTATGACAAAACGGACAATTGCATGATTTGCCTTAACAGGGAGACATTGATCCCATGAGCTCGGCAACGGTGTATGTAATCTCTTGTAAAGAGTGCAAGGACGAATATATTGGCGAATCGCGTAAGCCACTCTGTGTCTGTATAAAAGTTCAAATGAAGGGTAAACCTAAGGTTAAACAAAATATTCCACTAGGTGTACATAGGAGACAGAGGAATGAAGGAGAAGATTTTGAAGTGGAACTGATCATCCTCGCACAGGAATGGAAAACTTCTTTTCACCAAACACTCGAAGCATTCTTCTTAGCGGATCACACCTATCACAATATCTCAGACTGATACTTTAGCGGGAGAGTGGTTCATTACTTATTCACGTGAACTCTGCACGATTGGTCTTCAAGTGGAATACTCAGTGGAAGACTCGTAGAAAGCGAACAGCGTGCGAAGAAGCTATTTCATACCTAACACGATTAAAATCGACGTGTCGTGGTTATTCTGCAGTGTTTATTATGATGGTACCTGGTTAATAAAGTAGCAGTAAACTTGAGCTTTTCAGGTTCTGAAGAAGGCGGAAATCCGCCCAAGCGCCTGTTACAGAAGCAACAATTTTACATCGTATTCAGCTTTTTTTTATCGATCCCACCATTTTTCGCAGTCGACTCGTTTTCCTCGCAAAGGATTTCTTCTTCTTTATGAAATTCGTAAAATACTAGTCGAGTCTACTTTCCTTGGCAATCTTAGAGATAGCTGAGCGAAGGCGTTCCCATGATGATTAGGGAGGGTTGTGGGAAGGGTTTGAACCAGTTCATCGCTTTCGTATGGACTGCATCACTAAACACTATGCTACCCAACTACCAGGCCCGCCCTCGTTCGGGTTTTAGAAAGTCCAAAAGTTAATAGTAAAAGTATTCGAAAAGTTTTATTTAAAGCTATGGGACTGCAAATATTCACTTTTTGCCATGAAAATTATAGAAGGCAGAAAACAAAACGTTAAACATTGTGATTTCAACTACAACCATAGCTTAAGTGGGTTCTATGCCGATTTGCGCTTCCCAGAACAACCCCGCTGACGGGTGATTGCTGTGGCAAAAAGATCGATAGAAATAGCTGAGAGACAGGCGAAACAAAGGACCCAGCATGGTGTGGTGGTGAACGCGTTACTCCCCGGAAGGGACAATAACGCGTTCGTTCCCCACCATAGACACCTGCGGTTTTGCAAATATCTCAGCACCGTTGTGGTTGTAATTCACTTTTTTGTTCACACGATTCGTCTTCAACAAGGGGTTCGATTAAGGATTTTGTTGCTCGTTATAAATGCCCTTGAATACTAGTCGAGTTCAATCTCTCAGAAACCCTAGGATAGCCGTATTGTGGCATTTCCATTTTTCCATCACAATCATCTTGATCTTTCTTGCATAAGGCAGAGAGCGAGCCGATTCCAAAAAACCCGCACCTTTTCCCTACCCCGAAACGTTGCATAGCACGGATAACCCGATGAGGAGATGAACAGCTATACTAATGCGTGTATTGAACGATGTCTTTAACAACTACTCCTTTCACACGTAGTGTTATGCTATAACATTTAAGTAAGACTTGTACCTCGGTATTAAAATACCTGTGGATTCCTTGGATCGCTCATGTAAAAATGACCAGGTGCTGGTGTGGGCCATCGTGGATCGAATGGTGTCGGACTTGGTATCTGAGTCTAAATTGTTAGTTTTTGGCTAAGCCAAAAAAATTGACAACTGAGCATTGAAAATCGTTTTTTGACCTTTCACTTAGAAGATCCGACTTTTTTACCTTTGTATTTGCGCTCGCCGAGTTCTCAACAAAACTCGCCTCACTGTTTGCTCTCAATACGAACAAACAGTTGCACTGCTTCGAAATAAAGAAAGTAACGTTGTGAGTAATCGATTCAAAAAAGTGTGGGCCCTTTAATAATATTTTCATTCAGCTTTTTTAATAGCAACTAAAAATGTTGAATATATGATAAAGTTACAGTAAACCAAGCCATTGTGAATCAATGTACTACAGACTAAAAAATTGCTAAAGTACTTAATAAAGGCTGGGTCTATAGAATATTTATGAGTCCGGACAACACTGCTGATCATCATGTCCCATATTCTCTCATTCTTCTGTAGAAAAATTCTGAGACAAAATTTTTGGATGTGAGCCAAACTATTTGTCCATGGATTTTTCTTCCGGCAACTTTACTAGCTGTTTTTAATGGTCTGTACGATGTTTTTTTTTGACGCCGTTTCAATCAGTCATCCATTCCTTGTATTCCACGAGTCAAGCGTTTCACAACGAAGCTGGTTTTTTGAAAACAGATAATAATTTCTTTGTCAATAGAACAGTGGAAGGGTCGGGAACATCGCAGACTCATACAAGAGACTTTACTCTATGAGTATAATCTTTATTAAAGGCCTTTCCAGCTTCATGTTCCTTTACGATGGAATTTGTCAAAATTTTGTGAACAAAATCTCAGGGTTTAAAATACTATACTCTAGATGTATTCTTTCTTTGATGAGCTTACACGAGGTTGATAATGATATTTATTTTCGGCTAACGTTTCGATGTCTTCGTCTTTCTCAGAGCCGATGATCCGAGTCGATGGTCCATGCTTGTTATTCGTCTCGACGTGGCACCTTCGCCTTCGTGTCGAGTCAGATCTTCCTCAGTGAGCCATCTCCTCGAATGAGGCATCCTCACTCACTGATGCCCTTTTATACACGATGGTGAAAAAAAAAGCGAAAAGGCGAAATATTTTTATTTTTTTTTATTTCTTCATTTTTTTTTATTTTTTTATTTTTTTATATTTTAATATTTATACAGCGAAAAAAAACTGTACTCTAGCTCGACGTAGCAGAAACTAACGACACATTTGGGAACTTCGTTGATTCCTATTGAGCCAAATCTCTCTTGTGCAAGCTTTTTCACCTTGTAAATACAAGCACTGATAAAGAAAAGTAAAAACCATCTATCGTAAGCCCCAAAAAATCACGTTTCATCGTGAGACAGTGAGATAACTTGTGTTTTGTAGTCAAATAGTCATAGATTCCAATGGGTTACATTTCAATTAATGAAATTCGCTACGATCTGAGATATATTGATGTAAAGTTGAAGACAGAAGAGGTTTAAAGTTGAAAGTGAAAGAGAACATGCCTGTAAGAAAGGAGTAGTTTGAATCGACGGCAATAAATCATCTTCATAGTCTTCGTCGGGGCCATAGACATGAGGTGTTACTATAAATAATTGCATTAATCTATAACTAAGTGCCATATTTTAGCTCCAACCTACTGTTCAACAATGTGCATCACATACTTCAGTTGTGCTGACAGTTAAATGCCTTGAGTGGACCCTGGTTAATTAATGTTTGTCCTTATCGTGTGGAAGAGTATTCCTGGGAGTTCAGCTGGTCTTCTAGGGCCTTCATGAAAATGTTTAACCGTACAATAGGTGTGCGCATAATGTTGAGCCTAGTTGCCAACGTCGTTTGCCATCGGTTGTTATTAAAACACCTCACGCCTTCTACACATCTGAATCTCAGCATCTCGGAGCATGCGGCACCGTCTGATCGTCAACAGCCAAAGCAAAAGTAACTTCTCTGGTTTCTTTGCCTAGGTTCCAAGTTTTTATGTATAAATCAAGGCCTTGAGAACCGTCGCATATCCCTTTTTACCACACTCCTGATGCTCCTATAATCTGCACTCATTCTCAAAACCTTTTTGCCGTAATGTTACCCAACAACAAGCTCCTGTTGGCTATCCAGTGCCTGGAAGCAGACAGCGGGCTTTTTTTAATTTTATTTGACCAATCTGCACGTCTACTGTGCGGATCCCAGTACTTCTCACGTTTGATTCGCCTCCTCGCATCCACTATCCACGAACATCTTCCAAGTTTTTCGTGTAGCTTCAGCTGCTGCTTGAGGATTTTCACTTCATCTTGAATGTCGTAGAATGCTGGTCAAGCAATTCTCTTTGGAGTATAACTTCAATGATGCTGAGATATCTGCAAAACTCCGGACCGCTGGTGTCTGCAGTGAGGAACGAACGCGCTATTGTCCTTTCCGTGGAATAACACGTTCACCACCACACCATGCGGGTCCTTTGTTTCGTCTTTCTCTCAGCTAGTTCTATCGATCTCTACCGTCAGCAATCAACCATCAGCGGGATAGAACTAGCTGAGAGACAGGCAAAACGGAGGACCTGCATGGTGTAGTGGTTCACACGTTACTCCACGGAAAGGACAATAGCACGTTCGTTCCCCACCGCAGACACCGGCGGTGCGGAGTTTTGCAAATATCCCAACATCTTAACTCTTTTATTTACTGCCTTTTTCTTCTTAATGGCAGGGTATGTTGTGAAATATAACCGGATGGTGTAGTGGTGAAGTGCGCTGCTCCCCGGTAAGGACAACAGCGCGTGTTCGTTCCCCACTGCATACACCTGTGGTCCGGAGTTTTGTAAATACCCCAGCATTTCATACGAGTTATATCCCAACATCATTGAAGTTATATTTTGCAATATAACATGCCATTAAAAAAGAATAGGCAGTAAGTAATAAGTTAAGATTGTCTCTTTGGAGTCCTGAGATAGCCGAGCTGGAGCGTTCCCAGTTGGATTGTAGACTGATTTTTTCGCATACAAGTCCTGTTCCATCTTCCAGACCCCGAGGGATGAGAGACTTGGTTGGACTAGAGCGGAATCGAACTAGCTTCATCCTCGCGACAAGCGACATCACTATCATTGTGCTATCCGCCCTTGACACCACATTTACCGCAAATATTTAAAATACCAGTGCTAAACGTACTCGGTTGAGATGACACACCAGTTGCTGCACGCCGTGATGGTAATGGATTTTCTTCGCTGTGATATGTAAGATGGCCGAAGGAAGTGCTTCTTGAAGTTTGAAAACTCTAAAAGTAATCATGTGATAGGGAGGCAGCCAAATTTTCTGCCCCGACTTACTCATTTTCTGTCATGCAATTTCAATCTCTCAAATTTCAATTTTTATCCGACTGATTTCTATCACTGCCTAAATACTGATTCTATAAAGACAAATGATCCCAAGTCCTTAGGTGGGCGAGAAATAGTTAACGAATTTTCCCTTCTTAGGAATACCGTGCTTTACGGGTTCCGTTTCCTAAAAATTCCTTCCCATAAAGCAATTGTCACAGATGAGACCATTGGGTTTTTCTGGATCGTTGGAAATGTCAGACTGATAGTGTTTAAAATAAAGATTGATCATTCCAAAGAGAAATTGTGAATTTGTTAAGCCTCGCTAACTCTTACTAGCCACACTGTAGTGGCGAAACTTTTTGAAAAATTGCATTCCTGATGATATTTAAAAAATATTTTTAAAAAAAAACCTTAAATATTTACACTCTTATGCCGTCCGCCGTAAAGTGCATTCGACGACTGACGGAAATTTGGTTGTTGCGAGTTCAAGTTCATTTCTTGTTCGCGAAGTGGGATTGCAGTTGTCGTTTGGTAATAGCGTGCATTACCGTACTCCTGGCTTGGTGTATTCTGCTTCTGTACTTGTACATTGCGCCTTGTGTTGTCCACTTGCTGGTGATTATCCTCGTTGTTTTGTCGTCTATTAAAGGGTCCATTCGAACGAACATTCTGACCATTCAAATAGTGACCATTACCGGCTTGTTGTTGCTGTTGAACAACGGTCGTCTTCAAGAAAGCATCAACACTCTGGAAGTGAATGAAACATTGAAACTACTGGCCAACTCTTCCATCTTTTACCACTCGACATAATAAGGCGGGAAATTCAGTTAGCAGTTATTTCGCTTAACACTTATGGGCGGACGTGAGTTGATTTCCACTCACACGGGCGAAAACAACGGCCGCTTTCAATCAACATAGCTCAGCTCAAAGTGGGCTCTATTGATTACGATAGAAAGCATTTGAACCAACGAATATTTGCCAATAAAAAAAGCTTTTTTAAAGATGTAGTTCTAATTTTCTGGTGTTCATCAAACGCGATTTGCGCACTTCTTCCGTCGATATCCGTATTTCGAAAATGAATTCGATTCACTGAGCAGTATTTCGTCCATTGAAGTACGGTGATGTGCTCAAATGCATTGTTACTAGTTGCTCTTTAACTGTTCCTAATGCTTGCTACTTTTGCGATCTTGTTTGAACTTCTAAAAGTTTAAGTAAGTTTTCATTTATTAGAAATTTTGACTTTAAACAGGTTTAAAGATCAAATGGTGGCCTTAAAGAACTATACTTGTTTTAGATACACATAAAACTATTCTCAAGACGATAACATTTTTTGCTAAGAAAATACTCCGCCATCGAAAAACTATCAGCAATTGACGAAAACGCAACCTCCATTTCGATGTATTAATAAATCTACTAGTTAATACGTTCATATTCGTGATGTATACTTACTTGGATACATGAGTACTTGAATGACCCGTCCTCACTGGTTGTGCAGGCACCAGCATATTTTCCATTGTTTCGAAGTTTTGATGGCTTAGCCATTGTGGTTCCCTGGAATCCCGAGGTCAGCCTTGCCACCCGTGGTAAGCCTAGCCAAAGCCTGCCCGAGACCGTCACTACCACAGGCAGTTGCCGCCATTGTGGATCAGAGGGCGATTTGCTACCAGCTGAGTAGTTTGATACTAGGACGGTGGGGATCTTGGTACCGGTCTACTCTTAGCCGGGCTTACTGGTGGAAACGCCAGACTCCTTCTCAGCTCGAGAGGCCCTACCGCAGGGGATGAACCCCGTTAAACATCCTAGCCCGACACTCAGGGACACCTCCCAGTCACAATTAGCCGCTAACCTTGGGAGAATGAATATACTGCTAAGAAAAAGTAGTAAAGTACTCAAATTCTCACGAAGAAATCTCGAATTTGGGAAGTCATTTTTTAGTAGTAATAGTAATCGAAGCAATTCGGAGTGCAATAGCGACCCGAGTAGTTTTTAGGTGAGCAGAAAATTTTGAGGAATAAATTTCATATTCGGACGTCGAAATGATACGTATTGATCGGTGGCATTTGGCCTATGCGACAAAGCAAAAACGTGGCGCGGCTGTTGTGCAGTCGCCATCACGTTAATTTTCAGCGTCACATGTTCGGAGACTAAATTTACAGAGCATTTGGCTCCAAAATGTTTATTGGGTAGCAGAGGTTTGAGTCAAAGAATAAAGGATAAAGCATTCGGCGTTGATCGATTTTTTAGAGATACAACATGTATTCGACCCCATTCATAGAATGGTAAGGGTGATTGAATGCATATATGGCTTTTACAATGACTTGAGGTTGCTTACCGTTATATCAAGTCAACTTTAACTTTTATTTACCACCTATTCTGTTATTCGAGAATGGTATTGTGCGAAATACGTGGATGCAGAGACATGAGCAGAACCAGGAACCTCAGCTGGGCTTCAAACCCCTGATTAACTTTTCCGGCGACTTACGTGCTATCCGCTGCACCAACCGAGGCCCTTGTTTTGCCTTACCCTCAGCCAGTTTTTTTGGCTATTGGGTTTTGCCTTTGTGATTATATCACGTTAATGGTTCTATCCTCTTGTTCATCCTAGGTTAGTTAGCCCAACAAGCAGCGTTTAAGCAACGACCATATTTTTATTGCGGGACATCTCTAAGCACTACTTTTTACATCTGTTTGATCAATGACACGAATTTTGCCTCACAATAATTCGCTTGGCTTTTCTTACGTTAGCGGTTTTGCGTAATCTGTCATCGTCGTGAGCCGCATTGTTACACGGACCACATGGTGAATGTCCACGAGCTCTATCAATCGCATCCAAAGTATCACGATTTGCTGTCATATCGCTACGGGGATGCGACAGAATTTGAGTGACGCGACCACACCTGGAAGCATTAGATACGGATACAGCTTCTTTAGTGTCATATAAAGAATATTTTACATAATTTCAACCTATTATTTTTTGCCTACTCTTTTTTATGGCAGGATATGTTGCGAAATATAACTTCAATGATGCTGAGATATTTGAAAACTCCGGACCGCCCCCAGATCATTCTCGCTGACCGGTGATTGCTGATGGCACTGATCGATAGGACTAGCTGAGAGACGGGCAGAATGAAGGACCCATATGCTGTGGTGGTGAAGTGCGCTGACCCCGGTAAGGACAACAGCGCGCGTTCGTTCCCCACCTTAGACACCTGTGACCCGGAGTTTTGCAGATATCTCAACATCATTGAAGTTTTATCTATTTTATGGTTATTACCGTTTTTAAACAATATTATATAGGAATTCGTGGTTGTATCTCCTATGAGGTCGTGTGACGTATCCCTATAAGAAACTATTAGATTGTCACTGGAGTTCGTCGCGCTCTATCTTTATTTGTTAACTTATGGATAATAACCTTAAGCTTTTATCCGTCATTATCAAAAATAGCATCACATTGAAAGATTTAAATGACTTTAATGTCATTCCACATCTGAGGTTCCACACGAGTGAATCACCTTACCTGTCAAAAACGATCTTATCATGATTAGTTGCGTCGTAGGTTTTCCATGTATTGCTCACATCACGGTCGACAATCAAACGAGGAAACTAAAAAAACCTGCTTGATCTTAATGAAAAAGGCTTTTTCCATGCTCTAAATTTAACCTATCTTCAATTGCGAACTTTACTGCTTGAGCTAAATCAAAGACGGAAATAGTTGTTGTATTGGGAGAAGCTTCGTTATAAGCTAAAAAAGCTTTCATCGAATCATAAAAGCTGATCACCGTTATCTATGGTGACGACATGGGCACGCGTTTCTATGGATTTCAAATGTGGAATTCAGGATCATCCGGCTACATATCAGTTAAGTGAAAAAACGTTTGGCATATCACAACTTTTGGTGAACTTGACTATTAAAGTGTTTAACTATTCAAATTAAGATATATGAGCACATAAAAAAGACTGCATCACTTAACACTTACACTAATTTTGTTATATCCACCTTAATATTAAAAAGATGAATACCTTATTTTTTAAGTTATACATGCATTAGACGAAATTACATAAATAAGGGATGAAAAATGAACTTGCTTTTAGTGGCAGTATATTAAGCAGAAAACAGAGTAACTGTCTCTTTTGCTCCAGATTGTCTTGCATCTCCTGTATGTACTTAGGCTTTTTCACGCATGAATGCCTTGATGCGCTTACTGGTATGCAAGTTGTATTCTGAGGTCGATTTGGCCAAAAACTTGGGAGAAAATGGTTGTGGAGTTGGATGGGAAGCGGCGCGAAGTCTTCGCCAATAAACAAGCCGTTTGTTCGAAAACCTCGACCAGTTATCCATTAGCACATCCATTTTACACAGTGCAACTAGGTAGAACGCTATAAGTATCCTGTACCAAAATGTACTAAATATGGAGCGCCTTTTACGAAAACGTCCTTTTCGTGGTGTTGTTCCAGGAAATAAAAGCTACTTAAGCTCTGCGGCAGGACAAGATCAAGTCGAAACCTTAGTATTTCACCCCTAAGTTACTCAATGCCACAACATCACAACCGCTGAATGGGATAGTGGCCTATTGAAAACGTCGACTTAAATTATAAAACCACCTAGAAGCCAACATTATCTTAAGCAATCACTAGATTTCGATGCCAACCTCGGACTGTGTACGTGCTACTGTCACTGGCGCTTCCCAACATTATCTTAAGCAATCACTAGATTTCGATGCCAACCTCGGACTGTGTACGTGCTACTGTCACTGGCGCTTCGTAATATGGTGCAACCACAATCACTCGAACATCGGCCAGGTTCGAAGACATGTAGGATAGCCTGAAATCATATACATGGCTACATAAAAGCCTCAAGTAAACAGGTTTTTCAAATGAGATGTAAGTTTTTTAAAGATAAGGCACTTCCATATATGCTACTTTCCTATACAAAACCCAGTCCGAAAACAAAAACTTCTGCCTGATTCAAAAAAATTGAGGAATGCTTGTGTGAATGCCCTAGCAGATCACGCAATGCTCCGAAGAAAAACAAGCTTCCCCACCCAGCACAATACTAATAAAACGGAGAATTTATTGGAAACTGTATGGTGCATGAAAAATATCTAAATGCCAAAGTAACAGTAATATGGATCAATAGTGGATTGTACTATTTATAGCGAGTTAAGCGCTACAGAAACTGCTATAGGAATATTTCAATTCTCAACCATAGTTCAAAGTTTCTCTAAAGACGCGTACGTGCCTTACAACGTTAAAATCGTTCGCGACGATTTGAAGAAGTACTCTTGGCG
Source organism: Angiostrongylus costaricensis (assembly GCA_900624975.1). Classification (NCBI taxonomy): domain Eukaryota; kingdom Metazoa; phylum Nematoda; class Chromadorea; order Rhabditida; family Metastrongylidae; genus Angiostrongylus; species Angiostrongylus costaricensis. The sequence continues at coordinate 10,497 of UYYA01000360.1, forward strand.
ACTGGTACGACAACGGCCATATCAGTTTTAGCCTTGTAATACTTCCAGGTAATACACTAATAATATAATGGTTTTTCTATATTTTAAATGCATCATTGTGTTTAGCACGAATTGAATTATTCCTATTACTTAATTCATTCAGATTTTTCCCTCATCATTGCAGAAGTATGAACTTGCTTCTATTCATTAATTCCGGGTACTGTACAAATATGAGGTCCATAATTTGTTTTAAATGTGCTTGTATCAGATATGCTCTGCACACATAAATGCATAACTTTCTCAATTATCACAGCTCTTACGATGAAGAAGTTAGGTACTTGAGCCAAGCAGAGAGAATTTTACATCGAGGTAACTTTGCATTCACAGAACCAATCAGGGACAGAGATCAGTTCCGCCTCTACAGTGGAGGAAAAGAACAGCTAACATCCGATGTTCCTCTCTTAACTAAGCCTATGTAGCGCAGTGATTATAGGTTCCCTGTAACTCACACTAGATCGGTCGCTGGTTCGATTTTGCGCATAGACTCACCAAGTCCTCCACTCCGCCAGGTAGACATGTTAGCACTGAACTTGTCAACTGGATGGAAACACGCTCATGCTACATCGGTATGCGACTGCATGTCATTGCATAAAAGAGATGAGCATTTAGTTACCTCTACAATGCAACGATTTGGTGAAAGCTGTGCTTCATCCCTTCACATTTTATCAATTTCTCCGATAATAGTCGAGCTCAATGTGGCACACTTCCAGTTCAACTGCTCTGATAGGACAGAAGTTTGCGCGTTTAAAAATTTGTGAGGTGAATGATTGGGATGGATATAAATTATTTCCTTACAAGAGTCGGTTCTGCTTTCCGTAAAGCCAAATTGGATTTCAGGAATTCAGGGCTGAGATTACAGGAAAAAATTTATCGCCTTTATTCACTCTTTTTTTGATTAACAAACACGAGGCTCCGAAGATCGACTTTCTATTAACCTCGGTACTGGATTTTAACTCTGTTTTTCTCTTTTCTACAGCAATCGCAAGGTTGTTATTTAGTTTCCTACTCATACTTCCTCACAAATATAACACATGCAACACAACGGTAGCTGACGTTTCGGAGGTATCACCTTCTTCAGAGCCTGGAAAGGTGCACTAATATGTAATTTACTAGGTCAAACGCTTCAACAACGCAAACAGAAAGATGAAAATCTGAACAAAAATTGCGCGACCAACGGCTTCTCGAAAAGCCCACCGTTTTTTACCTGTCTTCCACCGGGGAAGAACAGCCGCTTAGAGTCGCATATTGTACTGCACCATTCCACATCAAAAATCAGTTTTGAGATACAAGGCTAGATCATGCGTTATCTCAGGGCATTCTTCCCTGCTATTCATTGTAGGATTCTTTGCGCTTATCCAAAAGGCCTCGAGAAATTTGCGCGTTTGTGTTTTAGTCTCCAATGCGATGATAGCGACTTTTACATCATAATCTTCTCCGATATGTTTTTGTATCCTATGCGTTCCTAGCGGCGTGCCTTGTTTTAATTTTCGTTTGCCATCTAGGTGTTCATTTATGCGGATACATAAAGGTAGGCTCGTTTCACCGATATATTCGTCTCCTCAAATATTGCAAAAAATCAGGTATATCGTAAATGAACTCATGCAGTCACCGTCTCTGCCATAACGACAAACTACGCAATTCTGCATTTCACATAGAAGGTCATACAGGCGGTTACGAACTAACTACCGACGTAGAGTATCCGGTGGTATTTCAACTATCGCTACCGGTTACTCTAGATTTTCCCTTTTTAAGCATCGCTTTATCGCTACACTTATTTCATCCCTAATGAAGGGCAAGATAAACGGGATTTTGTTTCGGCCAAACCGTTCGTTTTGGGGCGTCGCTCTCCTTCTAAACTTATCTCGTGGGGTTACTATTACGTATTGTGAGGAAGTTATCGTGCACTGGAAAACAACCTCGCGATTGCTGTAGAAAAGAGAGCAACAAACGCGAAGTTCTTGGTTTACTCATTATTGACAAAAAAGCTAGAGTTTAGCGGATTTCGCCCTATTAAGAGCCCACTGTTTTCCACCAGTCCACCATGGTATTTCTTCGACTCACACTTCTTCAGTTGAGCACATCTGTTGCCTTGCTGGTACCAAAAAGAGGAGCAGAGTAGTCGTATTTCGATATCCAGTACTTAGTGGCTATCCTCTGGTCCTTTGATAGTTGGCATATATCGTGTAGTCGTCTACATTTGATGAAGATCGGAATGACTCGGTGTTTTAGCCAGCGGCCGAGAATTTCACTGTTTCTCGAGTGTGACGATCTTTCGCCTTGCTGACAATCCTTCCTCTACGAGTTGTAAGTCTCTTCCTGGTTCAACTTGCAGAAGTTTCGAAGACCGACTTTCTAGTAACTTGGAATGAGAATTGTAGAAGAAAGTAACAACCTCGTCTTTGCCCATCAAGAAAACAGTGAATTATTTCATCAATGCTTACCCTAATGGAAAGTCGGTCTTGGGAATTCAAATTAGCAAACACAGACGAAGAAGGAGATTAAAGGTGCTCTCATGCAGACCTCAAGTCAGTTATTGTTATAAAAGCAACATTGGTGGAAACCAATTGAAACTCATCTATTAATGACTTTTAAGATGTCTTAAAATAATCCTTCAGAGAGCGTTTGTGAAAGTTAGCATTAAATACCCTCAATACCTAGGAAATAATGAAAATTTTTATGCATTCATAGCAAACTAACAACTGGATCTTGAAGTGAGTATTTAAATCAGGTATATCCTTTGGTTATCGAGGCGCTAAAATCCGCGCCATATATGTTTCTACTTTAAAAAAGAGGAAAATGGTTTCGATGCTTTTCTTTCCATACATAACTTCACCTGAAGGCATTACTCTAAGCGAAAACCTTTAAAATTTTGGAAAATTTAGAAACTACCCTAGAAAATAGAAATTCCAAAAAAAACTTGGTTAAAACTTAGAGAAAGGAGTTCAATATCGGGGTACGATATAGAACGCTTACCGCTTTAGTTGCCGGTGACATGAGGCACACTGTAGAGGCATAAATACGGCGACTAGTACGGTGCCTTTGGATGCGGCCACAACATCCATGCCACGGACCGTAAGTGATGCAGTGGTACATAGTGAATGAGGGGCAGTAGTAACAGTATTGATTAAATGAAGAAGGACAGTTATGAGCATTGTCCAAAAAAATATCCCGCTACGACATCAACGATCTAAAGTATTGGTTTTGTGATATAACCCAGTAAATTTCTGCATAAAGAGACATACATGAACAAAGAAGAGCTAAAACTGAATATTGTCACAGATGGAAGAAAATACTTCGATGCTGAGTCAGGAAAAAAAAACTGACAAGGAATAATGTTTTTCTAGAAGGTGGAAGAATGAAAGGAAGAAAACCGTATCTTGATTAAACGTTAATTGGCTTAAAATTTAGTACTACTCTGCTTCAGATAGGCGTTATTTTAATAACAACCAGAGTATTAGACAGCGGCGTTAAGCAAGCAGTAAGAAGGAGACTTTAAGATCGACGACTAATTTAGTCTCCATTAAGAATATCACTTAATAGAGAGCTAGAAAAACTTGCATTTTGAAAAACCAGTGTCATTCGGAGAGATATTTTGGATATCTTAGAACGACATGGAAAAGTACGAGTTCTCTCTGTTTTACCTTTGAAAGAGATCGCAAAAGAGTATTAAAATTGTTAGCCGACTGCCAGACTTTTCATTTTCTACGTGGAAATGAATAGTTCAATTAGCTATTTTTTTTTTATTTTAAGCGTTGTCTGCATGTACGATTACGTCAAGCCTCGTCGTTTTACAGAAATTCTCCCATAAGACTGCAGATGACGGATCGCTGACGTGCCAGAACTATTTTGTCCGCCAGACGCAAAAAACTAAATACCTTATTTCATAGGTAAACAAACACTAAGTTGTAATGCAGCTTTTATTCCGTCAACGTTTCAACATCTTCGTCTTCCTCAGAGCCGTTGATCCCAGCCGATGGTCCACAGTCGCTCCTACTCTCGATGTAGTGTCTTCTTGTCGTATCGGGACAAATCTTCTTCGGTGGAACAAAAAAAAAGCATTATAGTCTTCTTCTGATATATATTCAACCAACGCAAGTGTTTTGGTACTTCAATTTTGTCCAACCTACCACAGAATATCACGGGATATCATTTCGAGCCTATGTCAAGTAGAATGCCACAACGCAATAAAGAATCGTGTCGTATATGTTCTTTTAAAGAACCATAAGAGACGACTATCTCTGAGTTTTCAACTCGACTGCAGTGTTACGAAACTAGCGTTTTCTTACTTTTTGCCATTTTACTTTACTTATACCTCCACTGCATGCAGTGAACAGATGTGCTTCAATTCACAACATGTTTCACTTGCGATATCATGTGGTTTCATTCAACTGGTTCGCTGCTTCGTCGAGACTGGGCGGTGTAATAATTGCCATCTACGGCAGATAATCACTGCCAATCATCCCAATCTTTACCACCATCTTTGAAACCAACCTAACACCGTGCCTTCTGCAACAGTTAGCGAACTTCTAGCAAAATCCATATTTGACACAATTAGCGAAATCCGTGGAATACTTTTAAAATTTGATTTCATAGAGGAAGTATTCCCGAATTTCTTCTCTATGTGCTTTATTCAAGCAGTTTGAATTTCTACAAGTTATAATAAAACCAAAAAAGAACAACTCGACACAGCTAAATTCTGCTCTCCGACGATTTATTAAATGTGATGGATATCCACTTTTTAGTTCAATATTTGAAATGTGCCCTGCAACACACATACGGAGTCGATCCCCGCCCTCATGGCCCACCAAGCCCTCCGTCCCTCCGAGGTCGGCAAATTGGTACCAGTCTTGTTTGGGATGATAGCAGCGCTGGCTCGATGCAACGATAGGCTACCGCGAGTCATTGTAAAGGACAGATATGCATTCAATCAGCTCCAAACGATACTTAACGAGGTCGAATGCATGGCTCATCCCTCAGGGATTGATCAACGCCGAGAGCTTTTTCCTCTTTTTATCCTTCAAGAAACCAGTTCTATAACTTCACATGTGAATATATTAATTTCTGGGAGATACAGTTGGAGAAGAAATACTGGATGGACTCAGACGATTTCACTGCAATCTCAAGTGCACCATTTGGTACTGACCCTGCTCCAATAACCGCAGCTGGTGATGATGAAAAGAATCTGCTTAGAGAGATAAAATTTAATATCCGCTCATTGAAAACTACACTGTTAGCCTCTATAGGATTTTTTGCACTAACGAATTTTTGTGAAAATCTTACTTTTCTGTTTATTTTAATCCATAAACACATGAATAAATGCGCATATCTGAAATGTTTGTTGTACAAACCTCATCGGCAATCCTCTTATTTCATCTTATCTTCTGCTTTTCTCCTAAATCGATAATGCCTTTTAAGTAAAGAGAAAGCGAACTATAAGTTGTCGTTCAGTGATCTTTTTCGTTTATTTAAGTAAAAATTTGTGTTTCGTCTTCCGTTTATAAGAAACACTCTTCAACGAAATACTAAAGTATATATCTATCTAAAACGTAAACCTGGAAAAGGCCAGGATAAAATCCAAGATTTTTCATGCATCTGCTACACCTTTGACGCCTTAGAGAACATCTAAGTATGGTAAGAAATGTTCAAACAACAAGTATTTTCTATAGAAAAATAATCGGAGAGCTGATACGAATTAGTCAGCTCCCACTCCCATTTGATATAGAACATCAGTAAAGAACGCAATAATATACCTACTTGGATACTTAGATGACACGCCTTCACTAGTTATGCGGGCCTCAGCATAATTTCAATTTTTTCGGAGCTTTGCCGTCTTAGCCATTGTGGTTCCCTAAAGTCGCGAGGTCAACCTAGTCAAATTGTATACTTGGTTATCACCAACGTAGCTAAATTGTCCCATTGGTCGCCACCACCGCAGGTGGTCACTACCCTTGTGTATCAGACGGAGATTTGCCATCACGTGACTAGTTTGATACCAGCAAGGTAGTGAATCTTGGTATTTGTTCACTCTTAGCTGGGCTTCCTAGAGGAATTGCAATAATATACACATGGTTTTTGCTTCAACCAAAGCGCGAGTCGAACAAGCTCTGTATCGCTCCGTGTTTGGATAGTTGGTGCCCCACTTGTCTGTGAAGCACACTCCAATCCACAAAGGTTGGCGACTAATTGTGGCAAAGCCCAGGGAACGCCTTAGGAAGACTGTCGTATGATTCCGGTGAGATTTCACTCGACCAGAATTCCACGGTGTTTATGAAAATCAAAAAGTCCTCAAATGGAAAGCGAGCAAAAACGCAAATCTGAAAACATTCACAGGTGACGGATACGAGGAAATGAAATGAAGTGCTCTGTTTTGCGCAATATATAGCCAGGTTATATGGACAAGGAACAATAAGGATTTAAGATCAAAAAGAACAAATAAACACGATAAAAAATATTCACAATAGTTTTCAACTACTTCAAATCCATAGTCCCATTACGATGTATTTAATATTGCTTAGATTATTATGCTAATAGAAAGTTGTAATAAAGGCTTTAATTCGTTAACGTTTCGGCACTTTCGCCTTATTCAGTGTCGTGTTGAACGAAGTCCATTGTCCATAGTTGTTCATCATTGCGATACGAGTCTTCGTAGTCGCGACAGGTTATATCTTCTTGAGTGTAATCGTTGTAGTCGTGTAATCTTGTATGTGCCACCTAATTTAAATACAGAGTATCCTGAAATAGTCTGTTAACTGTCTATTGATTTGATATCGTTATAACTTACTACACTAAAGGCTTTTGGCATTGATCAATCCCTGAGGGGTGTGCCTTGCATTCGACTTCATCAAGGATCGTTAGAGGTCATTGAATATGTATCTGGCCTATACAGTAACTGATTGTAACCTGCCAATGTATCGAATCTGTGCTGCTACCTTCTTGGACAGGTCTGCTACCGATTTGCTGACCCCGGATGGATGGTTGCTTGATGAGTCTGAGGCGCAGGATCGTACCAATTTGAACACGAAGACATCACCAACCACTACGCTTCACGCATCTCTACCTAGGGTAAAACACCACCTATGCATTGCGATTTCCTATGAATCTGAGCCGAACGATTCTCCGTCATTGAAATCATGTTCTTCGGCAGCATATGATGACAAAAACGCGCTTATATTCAAACGAGTTGAAATCGACATTCATTGGACTACTACACTATAGAACTCTCAAATTCTTGGAACTACAAAAACGCATATCGCCAGAACGAACGGCTGCGGATAATTGACTTGGGCCGACGCGGCTCTGAAGAAAACGAGGGCGCCCAAACGGTAGCCGAATAAAACATTTATGACAACCTCTTATTAGCTTAATAGTCGAAGAAAATGTTGATTATTTATTTCAAGAGTAAATGGTGGTCGCCTTCGAAAATCTCTTGAGTCCTAGAAAATTCAGATAATGACGGTGAGGTAATTCAAATACTTTATTTTTAGCGCATGAGCCAATAATGAATCCAAATGAATGAGAAGAAAGGAAACGTTTGATTTGAATTGCGATTTTGTTTTGTTGGTGAAAAACATACTAATGAACAATAACAATTCGTTATAAAATTGATGATAGGGCATCGGCCACAATGTTGGATGTTGCTTGACGTTGGGAAAGCGCAGTGTAACTGGCGGCGTCTTAGGCGACAGCTGAGCTATTGAGTGAGGTAAAAAGACGGCGCACGTTGTAAGAGTTACTTAGAGCCTATATTAAATTTTACACACAAAGCCATCAAGTAGTACCACATAAGTTTAAGCGTTTATTCACTGCCTATGCTTTTTTCGTGGGTGGGTATTATGTGAAATACTATAAGGATACACGGATTTCAGCAAAACTCTGGACAACGGTTGAGCTTCGAACGTGCGATTACCATTTCCGATAGCTCATTTGTTATCCGCTACTTCAACCGAGGCTCTTGCTTTGCGCTTCTGTCAACCAGTTTTCTAGCCTTACGGTGCAGTCAGCAATTACCCGTTAGTAGAAATGTTTTGAGCAACACAAATCGGCATGCATTGAACCCAGTTAAGCTGAGGCTCCAGTAGAAATCATCCAATCTTTCAACTTTCATTTAGTGCTCGTTCTTTTTCATGGCAGGATATTATGTCAAACAAAATGTCATGCACTTAACTACGAATTCGATTCGTCATTGAAATAATTCGCGAAGCGGTCGGCTGATAACGAGGAATGCAGCATGTACTGGATTCCATTTATAAAATCATAGAGATAATTCTACTCATGTTTGACTTATATAATGACTTACGATTGCTCATCAATGTGTCAAATCAGTGTCTTTGTCCTCTCAGCCAAGTCTTATACCAATTTTCTGATATCCAAGGCATAGAGGACTTGATTAGCACCAGGCCCGTGTTCGAACCATAAACCTCCGAACGTGCGCTACTCCTGTCTCAATTCACCTTATTGCGTAGTAAAAGCTCACGTACTCTGATTCAAGAAGCATGATGGGCGTCTCGCTCTATATCTTTCCCAGATAGTTGTTCAAAGTGGAAGAATTTCTTGTAATAGCAACATTTCCTTTCTCTACCTTTTTTGCTCCAGGATCACTAATGCTGTAAGGAAGAACACTAAGGTCTCATATTTCATAGATATGTCAACGCAATGACACTGTAACCTTAGCACTGATCTGGCATATAAAAAGGCTAACACTTCCTGCATTGATTAATCCCTGAGGAATGCGCCATGCATTCGACTTCATTAAGCATCGTTTCGGGGTGATTGAATGCATAACTGGCCTTTATAATAACTCGTGGTGGCCTACCGATGTAACGAGCCAGTACTGCGATCCTTCTAAACAAGTCTAGTACCAATCTGCCAACCCCGGAAGGATAGAAGGCTTAGTGAGACATGGGAGCGGGGATCGATGCCGTGTGTGTTGTAGGGCGCCTTCGACCACTGCGCCACACCCACCTTTGTTGATCAGGCATACTACGACTAATTATTTGAAACCTAAGACTCAGCATTTACCACTCTTGTCGAGATATGCTTCCGAGCTAGTGTTACATTCTTGACGTCACTGAAGAATTTACGATATGATTCAGGACCCATGGACTTTTCCTTAAAGCGTGTGTAACAGTGAAATAATAATAAACCTGACATATATAGTCTTGACATTTTCTATGAGCTGTTAAGAATTCTACACCGATGTCTGTTGGTTCTTTAGACATAAAACAACACATGGGAAATCAATGTTCATTCTGAGAAACAATTACAACGGATTGTGTTGAATTGCACTTTATTGTTAAGTGGATAAATGAAAGCAGAAACAGTTGTAACTAGGAGAACAAGATTATGACTAAGTATTGTAAGATGAACTGGTACCTATGTACAGGTAAGAGAAGTAGAACCAGATATTTAACTTTATACTACATTACAACGAAGTTTAGTAACCTCCAAAATGCATTCGAAACATGAAGACTATTTCGGTGGCTTCATTTTTTAGGAACATATCCCTGATTATACAGTGAAGTGTTGTCAATATCAACTCAGATGAGATGGAAGCACAACAAATGGGATCAAAAACAGGCAGACATCAGAAATAAGAACACTGGCAAACACACGTAGTACCAATAGTCAGTACTTGTTATTCAAACAGATTCTATACATATGCCCTGGAATAAATAAAATAAACAATAAGTATCTATTAACAACAATAGCAATACAATATGAAAAATCAAACATGCTATGCATAATCGATAGGAAAGACGTTTTTGAGAGCGTTACCTAGGCAACCTAGAAACTTGGAATGGCTAACAGAACCATGTTAGTATCATAAATAGAACCACGATGATCAGAAGCTAGAACCATATTTCAATCCTGGCCATATGATTTCTGTGATTCTAAAACGTTACAATTCAGTACATAGGCATTGACTGAGTGGAACGAAAAGAATAATGTTCCAGATATTGTCAAAAACTGCGTACAGTAATCAATCTTTAGTATGAACGATTGGATAACATCTCCCCCTGAAGCACTATTGAACAGACAACAGGGAGCAATGCTACCATACTTATCGTTTTCTCCTAGATAACCTAATGAAGCACCAGAAATCCACGTGGCACGTACAGCAAGTAAATCAGTGAAGCTAGGATTTCTTGTTAGCATGGCCCACATTTACCTTTAAGGAAAATTTTTGGTCCGAAAGCTTCTAATGAAGAAGACAACACTGGAACCGAGTTACATTTTACACTCTTCTGCTAGTGCGCAACGCTAGCCATTGTGGTCTCATGGGCTTTTCTGCTGCGGGGTTCGAGACATGAGGATCTATATGGTGAGCGTGTAGATTGCGATTTGACCCAAACAGCACTCGAAGACGTTGACGCAACGGAACCTTTTCTGTACTAGTCATCGCCGTTATCATCGAAGCTTGACAACTGAAAAAAAACCGAAAAGAATAAAAATTTAAAAAATGGAATAAAAATTATGTTTATATATTAATATATTAAGATATGCCGATTTTCACAACGCCTGTGGAAGAATTGGTTTTTGACTAAATCTTACAAAAACGGTGTTCATAAGGGGAATGGTTTTGTAACTCCCATTCACACTCAACCGAACGAATATCGCTAAATAGATACGTCATGTAAGTCGGGAAATCAATATGATGAACGACTCAGTTCCAAAGTTGAGTAGGAGAAAGCCAGCCACTAAGGGAACTTTTAAGAGCACAAAGGATGTAGACAAGAAAACATAGAACACCCAACTTTGTGCTTCTCGACTGCACGATTCTTCCTCCCCTTACATATGCGTCCGAAATCTGGTCGCTACGTAAGCAAGATAAGAGATCACTCAGCGTTATTGGAAGCGCGGTGCAAAGGACGACGCTAGAAGTATCCCGTATCACGCAAGTGAAGGAAGGGATCAGAAGCTCCAATATGCAATAACAATCAAAGATCAAGGACGTCATTCTATACGCCAAATTGGCAAAGATAAGGTACGACGGACATGCAATGCGTATGAACGACGACCGATAGACAAGAGCCACTAGTGAGTGAATTCCCTTAGATGTCAAACGTATTACAGGAAGACCACCGACCCAATGGTCAGAGTTCTTCACGAGAACCCTAGAAGAAAGGTATGATGTTTAACAAGTTCCTAGAGTAAGAGCAAACCACTGGGCTACTCTTGAATACGACAGGGAGAAATGGAAGATTTAATCGCGTCGGGTTGAGCCATTAGACGAACAGCGGGATGACAGGTGATCCGACTACGAATTACGTTCCTTTCGACTGCTAAACGACTCATTTAGGCTTTATTCATCTATCATCATCTAAGTGTACCATCGGTCCTCAAGTGAATCATCGAGAGATCCGAGCAGAAGCAAACAGTGCATTCATTAGTAACCCAACAATCTCTTCCTTTCACGTTTCATGACTGTTCACTGAGTTTAGCTCGTCTAAGGAAGTAAAGACATATTTTCCAGTTCGAGATCCAATCGACCATCTCTCACCGTTCATGTTACTTCTCATAGGTTATGCTGTAAGCGAAAACTGGTACATCGTCCAACAATCCTTGTCATGTATCTGAGCTGCCCATTGGGCTCAGCTCGCATAAGGAACACAAAGCGCATTAAAAGGGTGAGTAGTGTTTAGTTTAGTTCACTAGGCTCAGATGGTCAAAAAGGACAAAGCTCTCGGCGATCCATCCTTGAGAGATACGCCATGCATTCGACTTCATTGTCGTTTGGAGGTGATTGAACATATATCTGGCCTCTGCAATGACTCGCAGTGGTCTACCTATGTATCGATTCAGTGCTGCTATCCTCTCAGAGAGGTCTGGTACCAATCTGCAGACCCCGGAGGGATGGAAGGTTTGGTGGACCAGGAGTGTGGGGATCAATCCCATGTGTGCGTTGCAGGGCGCCTCCGACCACTGCGCCACACATACTCACAGCACGTAAGCTAGTGGTGTGAAGTTACTGGACGGATGTGTTCCCCATTTTCCAAAACAAATAACCAACAGTAGTGTTAGGAAAAACATGAATAACAATGTACTAAGATGTGGAAATATAATCTAAATGGGAATGATTTTCTACAAAATATAAAAAATACTGATACAGAAACGGAAAGTTCTTAATTTATGACCATATTCCTTGTAGTAACTACCTAAATCGTGACCAAAGAAAAAAAATTTGAGATAAAATGGACAGATTTCCTCGCCTTCCATCGCTCATTTGTGCTATAGTAGATTGTGTCTGTTCAAGGTCTTCCTTCTTGGTAACGAACCACTTCAACCATTGTACATCTACTCCAAGAGTATGACGAGCTACTGAGCTCCTTGAGTGCTTCTTACGGCTCTTACTACAACTACCGGAACCATTCACATAACTGCCTTCTCGTGGAGTCGCAATATGTACCTATAATTTGAAAAAGATACTGTGCATAATTATAAGGTAAAAAACGTTAACAACTAAGAATTTTACATTCCCAGAGCCCATTTCCACATTGTACGAGCCTATTCAAGGTAAAACTTTGTAAAGTTGGTAAACATTTTCAATCATTAAATTTCAGTTAACTATTGATAACTGTTTCTTTTAAACCACTAAATAATTTCCTTCTGAATTAAGATATATTAAGTGTGTGCACGAGTTATTTTGAAGTTATTTTAGCAAATAAGGATTTCGCGTCTGAGTGCTACTTGCATCATCTGATATACACTTTATCAACTCGAGAATGTACCACTAAAGTTCCCCTCATCATTGCCAGGTTCAAGAGCTCTTCTCACTCGCTCTAAAGGCAAGAAAAGCACTGCACTTTTGTATCTCTTATTACGACGATGCATTTCATGTTTACTCATTCTGGCAAAACACTAATTAGTTAAAGCCTGCCGAGTTGCTTCTCTTCACATATTTACTCTTAGCTGGGTTTACAGATAAAAACGTCGAACTGATCGAGTTAGCGGACAACGCAGCGAGATGGATTCTTCCATCGTTAGAGAGAGCAGTTCGACATCACAAGTACCTTTACTTTCGGTGTCGAACTAGTCAAGTTAGGGGACAATGCAGTAAGGTGGATCCTCGCTACATATCGCAGTTCGACATCAGGAATAGCTTTTACTGTTAATGAAGGAATAAATTATTGGGGTATTGTGCATAGCTCTAAGGAAACAAATACTTGAGGTTAAACAGTTATCGCAATAACTAAAACAATGACGAAAATATGACTCATTCTAAAGACGCTGTCGCAGATTACCTACCTAATAGAGGTTTGGATTATTAATGTTTCAGATTTCTTATGAAAAGAATAAGTGAATTAAGGGCGAGTTCAGCCCTCAAGTGAAAACTGCGTACAGTTACATACAAAAAAGATAATGTAACTGATGGTATTACTACACACTTTCTTGTAGCAACTCAGTACTTTGTTAAGATGAGAGAATTTCTTAGCCACTGCCTAGAGGTTTTACTTAGAAAAACAAGAAGAATGAACACTTGAGCTACAGTAAAGCGACATAGAATATACTAACACTCACAGGCAATTGCTCATAAGGGCTGATCGGTCTTTCAGAGCGTTCTGGGGACCGAGGTTCAACGATGTCTATTAGAGTATAGTCCGTTGACGCACGAGTTCGTGTTCGTCGCATTCTTACCGGATGTTTTGGCGATCCTTGAGGTGAACGACTAACGGTCATGTATAATGTTGCCCGATCGCCATCTCTCATTACTAGTGTCGCACAACACTAGAACATATACATTGGTGCGACATTCACAATTAACAAAACATATCAAGAAGGATATGCATATATTATCAGCAACTGTAACTCAAAAGACGGACTTTCTATAAACATCGGCATAAATAATCGACATATTTATTCATTTGTTCTCGTAAACTGATCTTGTTGAGGTAATGTGAGGTTGGTGCAGTTGTCGTTGTTGTTATTGCTGTTTCTGTCGCTGGTCGATGGCTGCTAACGTTTCGGCGATTTCGCCTTCCTCAGAGCCATCATTCCACTAGGAGTCCTACTCGTAAGAGAAAGGCTCTGAGAAAGGCGAAATCGCCGAAACATCAGCCGTTGACCAACAACAACAACAACAGCAATAACAACAACTACACCAACCTTGCGTCAGCTCAACTAGATCAATTCATAAGCACATATAAATAAATTTATCGGCAACAGTTCTCTACAAAGGTTCATGAGTTCAACCATCTCAAGAACAACAGTCAGCCTGCATCAACATTCCAAATGCATACTTTACATGCGCCTATACTTAATTCACGTCCCCATATAACTCTCAGCTGGACAAATTATATAAAAAATTAAAACCTACTAAGTGACAATGATGATAGACCCACAACAACACATTTCGTCAAAACATTTCCATAGAATGAAACGGCAGAAAAGCTACGGATACGGAGTACTACGAAACAAAAGGCTAACCGAAGCTTTATCCATTCGAGCGAAATTCTCCATGTTCGCTTCCGTAGTTCTTGTCTCGATCACTTCACTGTCATCTTCATCGTTGATACCTATTGTAATCATTTCCAAAACAATGAAATTTGAAGTTTGAAAAGCGTCAGACGTATGTCTATCCGAACTCAAATGTTACGCTATTCCCACTGTGAACATACCCTCAAATGAATGGCAACTAATTCCCCTGGGAGTTGGTGAGTCCTCGTCTAAAAGTGAAGACATCATTTGAGAAAAAAGTGGGAAAATCGAAAACGGAGGAGGCTAGATTTCAAAAAAAAAATGAGAGGAATGGAAAAAGATAGTTGAAGGCAAACCACGTAAACCATGTCTTCCAACGGTATACGCAACTACACTAGCATGATCCAACTTGCCAGGCATATCCGCTATCTTCTCCCTCACTGCTCGTCTTCTAAAGATGATTAGTACCAGATTTCACAAGTCATTTAAATCAGTTGCGACCATTTGCTGCAAAACAATTTTTTGTTTTAAATAACCAGTCCTTCCAGCTGTACCGCCTCATTGTGGCTGGGAGGTGTTCATGGGTTTCGGGCTGCGATGTACAGCGGGAGGATCCGTCCCACCAGCAGCGTCTCCTAAGCTGATAAGGAGTCTAACGCTTCCAACACGAAGCCCAGTTAAGAGTAAACTGATACCATGATCCACAACCGTCCTGGTATCAAACTAGACGCATGGTGGCAAGTCTCCCTCTTGTTCACAATGGTGGCGCCTGCTTGTGGTGATGACGACCTGAGGCAGACTTTGGCCATGCTGTTCTTGGGACTCCGGGGAACCACAGTGGCTAAACCAGAAAGTTTTCGAAGAATGGAAATTATATTGCGACTCGCACAACCAGTGAAGACGAGCCATCCAAGTATCCACGTAAGTAAAGTAAATAATCCTTCGTCACATCTATTATGCATATCTCAGAATTCGACTCGTTTTCTTCGCACTTGCATAAAGGTCTTCGAACACTTCGTGTGTTGTTTCTGCTGCTGCTTAAGCATTTTGCCTTCTTCACGAATGTCTTAAAATTCCGGTCGAGTTGATTCTGCTTTTAATAGTGGAGATAGCCGAAGCTAAGGCGTTCCCATGTGGATCGAGGGGAGCGTTCGGGAAGAGACCGAGCCAGAACCTTTTTTCGTGTTGGGTTGCATCATTGACCACTGCGCTGCCCAATGTACTTCAACTTTCAGAATAAAGAAAATTCAGAATAATGCGGCCGTTCACCTTGAACGTTGCTCAGATCTCGTCATCTTCTCTTTTCTATACAAATCAGGATTCTCAAGCGTTCGACGTTTTGCCCTGAACAAAGAGGTTGCTAAAAAATATTAAACGTAATCTCTAGTTACTACCTAAATCCCTTAAACAAAAAATAAATAAGAAGGCTAAAAACCTGAGACAAATACACTTCTGATTTCAGTATATGCCAAATGATTCAGGAATTCGCTTTAAACCATGATGGTGTTGTAACTCACTGGCTTAGATGAGTAGCAAACTGAATGAGACGATGTGAGAGTACAGAAGCGGTAACACGTGGAAAAAGCGAATCACGAGTAGACGAAAAGCGACAAGCCTGAGATATTCCGTCTTTATCGATCCGTTAAGTTTTTGCTCTTTGAAAGATTATAGATACGATACACTAACAATATATATCTTCAGAGAAAAAGATAGCTAATTTATATTTTTTAGCCTTCGCACAGCTCATAACTCATAAAGCAGTAGCATCGTCACTTAATTCTTAACCACGCCAGCTGTGAATTGAATCAACACATGCTAGCAGATCAGCCCAACTTATAAAAACAATTTTTCGCCGTTGGTTACATGATGGACATTGTCTATTTTAACAAGCTCTTATGTGATATTCACGCTACGTTATGTTTTAATTAAAAATGAGCTCCACGATACTCCTGCCAAGAAAACTTTGTAGATTACCAAACGTAAAGAAACACTTTCACTAGCCGATCTACACTGGCTTGCATTCAATAACGTATTGACTAAATATAAAACGTGCAGCACAAAAACCTCTCGGCGAAAAAAAGACTAGAAATAAAACGAGTCACACATTCACAATGGCAGATCTGTCCCCTCCTCCCAATATCAACTACTACTCAAAATGTAAAACGGTCATATTCCCTTTTGAAGTAAAAACCAAACCAATTTATCACATGGAACATGGGATATATGACATATCAAAACTTACTGAAAGAAAGTTAAAATAAGGACCCAAATTGTGCGGCGCGTAATGTGAGCCCCCGGAAAGGGTAATCGTGGTTCGATCTGACTCGGGGTCCAAGTTTTGCAAATATCTCACCATCACAGTGGTTGTATTTCACATCATACTCTATCGCAAAAAATAATAAACAGCAAGTGACAAGTTAACATATCAATATATCTATTAATTTATGACAAGATACGACCACTCACTTCCTTTGGAGGATCGAGACCGTTCGCGATGATATCTCGCATTCGAACCAGCATCAATTCATGGCGACTTGCTGCATCAACGCACGGCAGTGTTGCTGCACAGGTACGCGTTCGAGCGAACTCTCTTGGTGGTGAGTCTTTGGTGGCACTGATAGAATTTAATACATTCCTGTTAAGTTCCCGTTCCCACTAGCTAATCTAACCTGTGACAAACGAACGTTTATTTTTTGACTTCTTCAAATCTAATTTCATTAAATCTTAAGAAAATGAGACGAAATGCTACAAAGGTAAAAATTTGGTATATGGTCACACCATCATTATTTCTTCCCGAAATTATATATTTGTATTCGGAAAACAGATCGCTTAAAAAAAACGGATTTTTTCCAGCTTCGATACAATAAGTAATAAAAGGATAAGAGGATAAAACTCCCAGCGTTGATCAATCCCTGAGGGATGCGCCATGCATTAGACCTCATTAAGCATCGTTTCGAGGTAACTGAATGCATATCTGGCCTTGAAAATGGCTCGCGGCGACCTACCGATGTATCGAGTCAGTGCTGCTATCCTCCCAGACTAGTCTGGTATCAATCTGCCGACCCCGGAGGGATGGAAGGCTTGGTGGACCATGGGCGCCGGGATAGATTCCAGGTGTGTGTCAGGGGTCCTCCGACCACTGCGCTACACGCCACAATAACTAGAATGAATCACAAATTGTGTTGAATGTCTACAGAAGGTCATTGCGTTGTGCATGAAAAATACTGAGATAATGACAAATATGGAAGTTCACCAAAGTCGTTGATAAAGCAAAGGATATGAAATCCGGTGGGAATGAATACAATGCACGATTCCGATGAAGATAAGGATATCTCAAGGTAACATGTTACTGCGTTCTGAATCTTTCATTTCGCAATTCAACGAAATGGGAATTGCCTTATTTTACCTCCTAAGTTTGTAACACCGTCCATAAACGGTCCTAGGGTTACCATTCGTTACAGGAATCGCCGTTGTCCCGGAATATGATTGGAAATGCAGCAAATATCCCCCTGATCCACAAATACTTGCAATTGCTTGTAGTGATAACCTGAGGAAGTCGTATTAGTGCTGTCTTGGGTTTCGAAGAAAGACCACGTTCGACCTATGTTCAATATGTCAAAGAGGAGGAAAGTCCATAAACCCTAAAGTTGCAGCTGAATCTATTCCCGAACTCAAGCACCTCTATGGATCATAGTCAAAATTAATCAATGTTCGTTCACGTACTTGACTGAAGGTTAATAAATTAGATGATATGTTTGAAAAAGAGAAAAAAGACTTAAAAAAACATTAAAATACAAAACTTGTTGGAGATACGACAATTACTGTTTGGAAATTAAAAGCAGTTAGGAAGTGTTTCTATTAAGCTTGCAGACACTAAGGAATAAGCACTCACACTGACAGCTTCCGGTTATCAGGCAGGGGAAGTTGAGAATTCTCCTTATTCTCTACTTTTGCTCTCTTTATCACACAAAACTTTCCAACAACAGGATCAAAGTTGTCTGATACACCGTCTGATGTGATGAAGACAATATCTCCTTGAATAACAAAACGTAAAATACAGATTTAAATAAAATAGATGAATTATGTTGACAACAACCACAATGATACTGAGACATTTGCAAAACTCCGGACCGCATGTGTCTATGTTGGGGAACGAATGCGCTATTACACTTTCTGTGGGCTAACGCGTTCACCACCATACTATGTGATGCGGGCTCTTCATTTCCCCAGTCTCTCAGCTAGTTCTATCGATCATTGCCATCATCAATCACCCGTCAACGGGATTGATCTGGTGAGCCCAAATCGCCACTGAACCCAGCTAAGCTGAAGCTATAGCTGAAACTGACAATTCTCACTTTTTATTTACTGCCATTTGGAAGTTTTAACGGCAGGGTATTATTTGTGAAACAAACAAAATGATTTTTTTTCACAAATGATACCATGCCGTGAAATCTTGTAAAAGGCAATGGATAAAAACTCAACATCATGTTGACAACACCTAAAACATCTGAACATTGGAAACAGTTGAAAAACAAACCTTCTTCAACAAATGTCATGCTGCACGTCAAATTATGCAACTGAGGATTTCTGCCATCAACAGGACCTAAAGCTCCACCCGCATCTCGCATATCTCGCATCTAAAGATGGTCCAAGATAATTCAAAACCTATAATTACCTTAGTGAAAATAAAAGTGTAACCACATGCATTGGGGAGCGTGTAGCGCAGTGGTCGGAGGCGCCCTGGAAAACACATAGGGTCGATCACGCGCCCCTGGTCCGCGAAGCCATCCATCCCTCCGGGGTTGGCAGATTGGTACCAGACTTGCCTGGGAGGATAGCAGCACTGGCTCGATACATCGGCAGACCACTGCGGATCATTGTAAAGGTCATATATGCATTCAATCACCTCCAATGCGTAATGAAGTCGAATGCACGGCGCATCTCTCAGGGATTGATCAACGCCGAAAAATAACAAACAAGAGCTAATACGACGTTGTAATGAATGAACAAACTTGATCAATATCATGACTGCCCATCGTCACTTCCCGGACACCATAGTTTTGATTGTATACAAAGCACAATGAATCGCCTACATTGCAGACGCACAACACCCAGCTGTAACTGGCATTCATTAGAAGTAACTCACCATAACTACAAATCTTATTTACTTTAAATGACTGGCTGTTGTGACCATTGGGTACTATTAAAATACTTCAAACATAACAGTAAATCAGAACAAAGTACAGGAACTGAGTGTACCTGTCACAGTTCACCGCCGGTGCTACAACACCTACACAAAGCGTCGTCAGCATACCACCTTCTTGTAATATCAAAGAGTGAGCAGAATGGAAAGAAGCTAACAGCTCGTGAAACACTTCCTAAAAACGTTTATGTAATGAGATTTTAGATAACAGGGACTACACCTATGCTTAATCCGTTTTCTGAGGTTAACAAGAGATCTACATCTTCCTTAGCAAGCAGTATAGTAGTAAAAAAATAAACCGCAAGAAACCACTAACCGTAGTGCTCTTCAGGTTTCCTTTTTCGATATGCTCATTCATGTGGTCAATTGCACCGCGAACAGCACATCGAGCCGCCAAACGAGCTCCATCACCCCAATTAACACCGTCCGCCAAAGCTAGCACCTTTATATTGAAAAAACAATGAATATATGAGAGCTATAAGAAGTAATCGTGTCTCTCCATTTAATAACAAAGTTAACTCACCCCATTGTTGCTTCTCCCGATGACACCCCAAACATCAGCCACTGGCTCACCGGCGTTAACACCGGTTAGTGGATTCTTCTCGTAGAGTGACACGGAGGCACCAAAAGCCCGTTCTTCATCAAACAGCTCCCAGTTGTACTGTTCTGAACAGTAGAACTACCACTGCCACATATTCAGTCAAACGTTTCAATTCTTAAGGAAATATCGGAAAAGGCGGAATCAAAGCAGCAGCTGTTTTTTGGTAATGTAAAATTTCGGGATAATTGCCCTCAATCCCGTAACGGAAACAGAGCAATGTTAACAAATTAACAAAGGATTCCACTATTTTTGTCCTTGTAAAAAGTTCTCCTGAATTTCCCACTAAACAACTCATTAAAGCAACATTCGTAAGCTTCCATTCAACGAATGGTCTCCGTAAATTAGAGCTTTTCTGCAAACGACATTTCCCATAAACTTCCTCATTTGCAAAGAGACGTCTGAAAAAATCCCTATTTAAACAATCTGTTGTTAGCATATTGGCAGTCACTCACGAAAGCACTAGAATATCAATCAGAATTCCAAAAAAAAGGTGATAGTAGGTGAAAACGGAAACATGGAACCTGGTTTCCACTCTTTTTAGATATCACAAACCATTGTATAACTAGTAAACTAGAAATTCCTTGAGCACATCTATTCAGATGTAGTAATTAAACAAATGTGCCGTCTTAGATTTGACTAATACTGCCGCATACCTACTTACATATTCGGACAGTTGGATGGCCCGTCTTCACTGGTTGTCCGGGGCTCAGCACAATTTCCACTTTTTCTCGGAGAATTGCTCGTTGAGCTATTTTGGTTCCCTGGAGTCCCGAGGCCAATTAGGCCATCCAGGTCGTGACCACCACAGGCAGTCGCCGTCCGTGTGGACCAGAGGGAGGTTTGCCACCATGAGAATTTGATACCAGGACAGTGGTGAATCCTGATATTGGTTTACTCTTAGCTAGGTTTCCTGATGGAAACGCCGGACTCCTCCGCTTGGGAAACCCTGCCACGGGATGAATCTACTACTGTACATCACAACCCGGAACCCAGGAACACCCAACCACGACGAGCCAGTAAACCGTTTGGAAGAACACTACCGTATGAAATCATTAAAACTAAAACATAACATGTAACCCTGATGTTGGCCCTTTCCGACTTCGCACTACTATGTTTATTTCTGGAAAGCCATAGATAATGTAAACAACTGTTGAGACAAGCTCTTTAATGCCATTCATTCGCATAATAATGTCAACTTTCAGCTATGATCAGCTTAATAAGAATGTATACTTAGCTCCGTTTGACTGCCAGTATCAATAACAACCATTAGATACATTCCCTAGTATGTTGGTCTTTCTGAAAGAATAACAAAACAAGCATTGTTAGCAATGCCCAGATAAATTCTAATGGATTTTATATTATCTGATAAAATTCACAATGATCTGTGATAATTCTGTCCAAATTTTAAAGGTTAATTCATTTTCGATCACGTGTGAGCCGAAAGGAAATCATACCGTCCACTTTACATATTTTAGCCAATACTTAACACTACAACACATAGTTGAGGAAATTAAGTAAGTAAGAAATTCAACCAATTAAGTAACTATTTTAATAAACAATAATACTTAATTCTTCTTTAAACATGTTTCACAAGCTTTTTAACAACGTACCACCTACATTTTTGACGAAATAAACCCCTACTGTAAATATCTACACCGTCGCAGTTGTTGGGCACAATACCAACAGGATTCTAACTTATAAAAGATCAGAAACACAAACACTCTCAAACTGAAGAAAATCCAGATGGAAACTATACAACGCTGGATAAGCATCAGACTCATGCATCATGAAAAACAAACTGCAGAATAAGTGGAAAAGTTAATGAAAAAACAATATTACATATAATTTTTCAATTGGAGACCTGCACTTGCAACATCTACAAAAGTTCACTTTAAAAGCCAGGCGGAGTCAGTGATTCATAGAGTGATTTCTATCAATGTCTACGAACCACTAAAATTCTAAAAGACACTGCTAGTGCAGATGACAGCTGGGTCCTACAATATGAACCATGCTCATTATTCGGATAATTGGCTTCCGCACGAACTATAGTTGAGTTCAAGCACTACACAACGATTTACCGTAGAATTTACTGCTTGTTCAAAAGTTAAACACACCTGTACCACGACTGTTTGGTGTACTTTCGTGACCATTTGGGCCTATCAAAGAAGAACATGACCCAAGTAGAACTCCGCTCCTAAAAGACCATACTCATTCTACACAGTGATTACAACACAATGCAGAAAGCGTCAATCCAAAGGCATTTAGTTTTACCCTTTTACTAAAGAACTGAGAGAATGACATTACATGGAAACTCATAGTTCAAACAGAAAATAATCAATATAAAAAAGATAAGGCTCTCCACGTTGATTAATTGCTGAAGGATGCTCCATGCATTCGACTTCATTAAGCATCAGTGAAACTGATTGAATGTATATCTTGCCATTTACAATGACTCGCGGTGGCCTACCGATGTATCAAGCCAGTGCTGCTATCCTCCCGGACAAGTTTGGTACCAATTTGTCGACTCCGTAGGGATGGAAGGCTTGATGAATCAGGGGTGCTGAATCTACCCCGTATGTATTGTAGGACGCCACTAACCACTGCGCTCCACGCTCCCCTTTTGTACTGATATAATGGACCAAATACCACTGCTAATAAGTAAAGCATATACGAATAGTACGTGGGGATGGAGGGAGAGGTAGATAGGCCGGAATTGCCAATTCAAAGCGTGTGCGGCTGGAAACTAGGCATCATGATTTACTTATTTACTTGGATGACCCGTACCCACTGATTGTGCGGGCCTCAGCACACTCTCCATTTTTAGTTTTGCTGGTTTAACCATTGTTTCCTTGGAATCCCGAGGCAAGGCTGGTCAAAGTCTGCCCAAGGCATTGTGATTTAAGGGTTAAAATGAAGCACATGGCCACAAGATACCTATTCTTATCTTTATCTCGTCGCAGTGGCGCTGGAATCGGTTGATCGCCATCATCATCTTCATCGCTCTCATCATATTCGCTTGTACCATCCATGGACAGATTCATCTCATCATCTAAATTTGCCATCCGTACTAGCGGTTGTCGTCGCATTTCTCCAACCTCAAAACAGAATTTTAATTATTTAACGACAAATGTCTCAATTCGAAAGTCTGTAACATTAGTGCTCTAGTACAATGTGTAATTTCTTTACGATCTTGCACAGTATCCATTTAAGACAGACATTCTACGGACAGGAACATATCCTCCAATGGATTGTTTTTTTTTCCACAAAGTTATTCGAAGCTCACTTATCTACATTTTACACGACTCGTCTCCACAACTAACGCGCAGATTCCGGCATTTATTGCTCTCGATTCGTTTTTCGCATCCCTCATTCACGAAGGTCTTCGTACATATTGTGTGTGGGTTCGGCAGCTTCTTGAGTATTGTGGTCATCTTCATGAAATTTGCTGGATGCTGGTCGAATCGATGGTACCTGGTGTCCTAGGACAGTCGAGTTAGTGTTTCCACTTGGATTACAGGAAATGAACTTCTGGACAAGCCTAGTACACCGCTTTGTCGACACCGGCACGATAGCAGTCTTGGTGAACTCGATGAGGGGACGAACCAGAGCCATGTCTCTGATGAACGGCAACACCATCACTGTGCTACACCTCCATATATTTATATTCAGTTCTATCCATCTTAATTTAAGGATAGGCTCAACCAAATTCTAATTCCAATAGTCGCTAGTGGACCTTTCTGGGAAAACTCTTTTTCTCTGATCCACAATGGCCCACTACTGAATGTGGTAAAGAGTTGGCAATACTCCGTCTGATATATGTCTGGAGCTCACGAAGAATCAATTTGATTAGCACTCAAGGACATTCGTGACGAAGCCGGATTCATTAAGTATAGGCCGAACTCACACGCAAATCTTAATGTGGATGATAGATGGAAGGGGCAATGAAACGAATGAAAGAAGCTCTAGGATCCGTAGAAAATGTCATGAAACATCATATTAATAAATAAAATAAAAATCAATCCCCTTAAGTATCACTTCTATTTACTCCAACGTAATTCCTTTTTCATACCACATACGTTATTCAAAAATCAAATCTCAGTCTACACTAAGAGGACATTGACCGTATTCGGTGATTAAGGACGACAAAGAAAAGTTCATAGCCATTATTCTAGAGATTAAGTCGAACACCTCATCAACTGAATTAAACTTCAAATAACATATTCCCTGCATAAATATCTATTCTAGTGTCACTTTGTAAACACTCTCCCCCACCACCCCTCCACCACGTGTTCATTTCGAAGGCACTGACAACAGAAGCGTAAATGTCAGTTGGCCGCCTTCAATCAACCTTAGAATAACCCAAATCCTACCATCATGTTGATATGAAGGGAAGTCAACCAAATAAACTATAAAGAATCCACGGAGTCAATCAAAGAAAACACTCGAAGTAGTCAAGACGTTGTGAAAGTAGAACATCATCTACTAGCAATTAGAAGACATTGATGATTACTGAAGGAAGACGTGCCAAATCACAATTTTTTTTAATAAGGTACTACTGAGAAATGTTAGAGGGAAATATAAGCAGGAATATTTAAGAATCTAAGCTCTCAACTAATCGATGCTCCGATACGGGTGCTTACCAAATTATCTCGAAAAACAAAACAATCAATAGTTTAAGTGAAACTTATTTCTAACCTAATTTTAGGACAAAATTACACTAAAGCATTACACGATGAGGAAAACCCTGGGAGTACTTGGAAGAAACAACGATTGATATTCGATACAGCTCTGCGGAATAAAACTGGGACTACGAACATGAAAATATTTACATCATTTAGCCTATGAAAATAAAGCACTAAACACTCACTAATTTCTATTACGACACTCAACATAATAATACCCTACCAACGGTATACCGCCTAATCGTGGCTGGAAGGTGATCCTGGGTGTCGGGCTGCGATGTACAGCGACGGCATTCATCCCTCTGGCAGGGTCTCCCAAGCTGAGAAGGAGTTCGACGTTTTCATCAGGAAGCCCACTTAAGAGTAAACCAATACCAAGATCTACCACCGTCCTGGTATCAAACTAGTCACATGGTGGCAAATCTCCCTCAGATGCACAACGCCAGCGACTGCCTGTAGTGGTGACGACCTGGAGCCAGACTTTGGCCATGTTGACCTTGGGACTCCAAAGAACCGCAATAGATAGGCCAGCAAAAGTCTGAAGAATAGAGGTTTCGCTGGGGCCGCATAACCAGTGAAGATGGGCCATTCAAGTATCTAAGTAACGTAATAATACGTGAAAACACTTCTGCATTCACCTGTTCAAAAAGTAATTTAAAAAATAACCTGCGTTAATCCGCCATCGGGACCAGTATAGCTAGCAAAAACGTCAGTGTTAAAGCATTCGAGTTGTATGCATGGTATATCTAGACCAGTTTTACCAAAGTATACCTAGAACAGTAATAAATGCCTTGGTTTATTGACAAGTTTACACGAGTGGTGATAGAATTTTACTATTGCAGAAATTTTAGTGCTAATGCCTTCTTCAGAGCTTTAGTGATTCGAAACACGAAGGTTAGTAAGCAAAAAGTTCAAAACAAAGATTATATATCCAAAAATCAATTACAAGGAAAAAAAACTGTTCACCTCCGGAAATTCTATTCGACGACCATCAATACCCG
This sequence comes from Angiostrongylus costaricensis, assembly GCA_900624975.1. Lineage (NCBI taxonomy): Eukaryota > Metazoa > Nematoda > Chromadorea > Rhabditida > Metastrongylidae > Angiostrongylus > Angiostrongylus costaricensis. The sequence goes on from UYYA01000360.1 coordinate 36,438, forward strand.
CCAAGTGACACTGTGAAAGAAAAGCCCCCTGATCGTCCAAAGGGGTTGGTGGATCATCCTAAAAATAGGATTAGAAAACCACAAATATCGTTCTCTTTGTCTTTTTCATAAAAAACGTGCCCAGTACGTTCTGACCTCAACAACGTGTGCACCATCGAAAGTTGGCGATGGACTGAATTTACCCCGTAGAAGACCACGAACATGCCGTCGTAGAAACGACGACGGCATACGAAATGCTGAAAAGTAATCAATACAAGTATGGAAAACGATTCCTGATCTGAGAATATTGTAAGGAAATATGTCAGTAGTACATCGGCTTCCAGTGTGGAACATTAAAAACGAGATAAAAGCGAAAAACATAAACAGCTTCCACTGAAATAGGTTTGCCATTAACACCGAAGTCAGAAAGGATTACAACGACTTGATTTGCATAAACAGCCTTTCTAAAACTTACATGCTTATGGGAAAGGAAGGGAAGAACTCTGAAGACAAAGAGAATTCTTGAAAATTTTAACACAACGTGGAAACTACGGTAAAATCTAAACCATAAAAGGAAAAAGCTCTCGGCGCTGATCAAACCCTGAGGGATGCGCCATGCATTCATCTTCAGTAATTACCGCTGGGGGTGATTGAATGCATATTTGGCCTCTACAATGGCTCGCGGTGGCCTACCGATGGATCGAGCCAGTGCTACTATCCTCCCAGAGAAGTCTGGTACCAATTTGCCGACGTCGGAGAGATGGAAGGTTTGGTGGACCATGGGCGCAGTGATCGATTCCACGTGTGTGTCGCAGTGGCGCCTCCAACCGCTGCGCCCTCGGTGTGGCCCCACGGTAAAATCTGAAGGCGAAGAAGTCAAATACAAAAAGAAAAAAAACTGAAAGTAGGCAAGAAGTACAACAGCTGGAACAGCACTACAGTTTGCTGGTAATCTCCGTAAGATTAAGATATTAAACGACTATTTTATCTTTATAAATGACTTTGAATACTGGAGCCCTTGCAATTTTGGAGAGGTAGCCGAGTTAAGGCGTTCCCATTTGGCTTGGAGAACGTTGGAGTTGGGGAGCGAGTGGGAACAACCGCCATGCTCCCTGGTCGACTGTATCACTTACCACTATGCTACTACCGTCCAGCAATAATTATTGCAATCCACCAACATGGAACCTGTGCTGTAGAACGCAACAGTCTCCAGAGGGCAGGTGTCTGCGCTGTGGATCGAACGCGCTATTAATTACCCTTTCAGGAGACTAACGCCTTTCACCATCACAACATGCGTGTCCTTCATATTGCCTTTCTCTCAGTTAGTTTCCTATCTACCCGTAGCATCAGCAATCACTCGTCAACGAGATTGATTAAGGCAGCCCAAATCGGCATTGAATCCGGGTGAGCTGAAGATGCAGTAGAAATCACAATGTTAACTCTGTAATAGGTGTAAAGAAAAAAAATTGTGGAACGCAGCAAATAAAAAGTTAACATTGGAACAATCTTCATTCGTGATCATTCACTATTCAAGTATCCAGACACGTATTATAATAACGTTTGAACGTGGATGAAGAAAAGAAAAGATTAAAAAGGAACAAGTACACTAGCACGAACATTTTCCACATCATCACGCCGTCATAAGCTTAACTGCACAATAGCAACCCCCGAAGAAAAGAAAAAAAACTGTTACCTGACAAAGTGGTACCGAAAGCCAAGTAACAAAAACATTCTTGTTCATTTCCTTTCTTCCCACCCTTCACACACAAAGAAAGCGATTGTGAGAAACATGTTTCGAACAGCCACCTCTGTGTGCACTACTAGGGAACTAAAGGAAGAGTCGCGCGACTTGACTCGGCAAATAGCCATCTCCAATGGCTACGAAATAGTAACCCCACGAGATAAGTTTAGAAGGAGAGCGACGTACGCGTTATTAGGAGACGCGTTACGTAGACGTTCTAGGACGTAGACGTAGACGTTCAAAACACCAGCGCGAAAACTCCTTGAGGCTTTTGGATCAATGCCAAAAACCCTACAATGAATAGCAGGGACGAATGCCCGGAGGTCATACGAGACCTGACCCCGTATGTTCGCATCGATTTCTGATATGGGATGGTGCAGTCATCAACCATATGCGACTATAATCAGCTGTTCTAAACTTCCTCATTGGAAATCACGTAATAAGCGGTGGGTTTTTTCGAGAAGCTGTTGATCATGTGTTGATCACCAAAGAGTTCTTCGTCTTTTTGTAAGTGTTATTGAAGCGTTTGGCCTTGTAGATTGTATATCAGTGTACCCTTCCAGGCTCTGAAGAAGGCGATACTGCCGAAACGTCAGCTAGCGTTGTATTGTATTGTGTTCTTCTATGGAAGTAAATGTATGCTGTTTAAAAACCTCGCGACTGCTGAACAAGAAAACGACGCATTCACATTCCAATGCCGAGGTTAATAGAAAGTCGATCCTTGTAACTATAGGCAGTAAATAAAAAGTGACTACTATGGATTCAATTGCGACCCACCTTAATATGCAGTAAACCACAAGTAAGAAAAGTGTTTAAAATGAAGGTTTCAAACAGGCTTGAGGATAAAAAACTTGACGTAACTAAGCAAATACCAACAGATCTCTATCACAGTAGGATTTCATTCCGTTCAGTCGTGAAGTTAAACAAAACGACTCCAAGTAAGCAAGAAGAACTTGAAACTTAGACGAAAAGCGTTCATATATTCTCTTTAACAACTCGAGATCACTCTCAGTATGTCACCCAATGTCGACTTCAGAAAATCATAAATGATCACATTCAGCCCCACCTCCCAGGAAAGTGGTAAGCTACCTGTAGATGGCTATCACCAAAACCAGTAAAAAGATTAAGGTTTCTCATTACTCCTAAAAGACCATGATATGACAACATTGGGTAGGTCAAGTACGATGACTCGCTAAAGTTTTGAAAGCATCCTAGGCTCCACGAATCTACTAGAAACACTACACATGTAATATTTCGAAACCGACCTTCCCTAAACCTCGGTGTGACTAATCGCAATGATGTATGTCCGGAAGAAATACAAGTTGTTACCACTGGACATTGTCATTATATATCCACCATCAGCATCGTGTATAAAAGGGCATCACTGAGTGAGGATGCCTCACTCGAGAAGATGGATCACTGAGGAAGAACTGGCTCGACACGAAGGCGAAGACGCAACGTCGAGGCGAACAACAAGCATGGACCATCGACTCGGATCACCGGCTCTGAGGAAGACGAAGACGTCGAAACGTTAGCCGAAAATAAATATATTTATCAACCTCGTGCAAGCTTATCAAGAAAGAATACACACTACACATGATTTATGCCTGCAAAAACAAGCCATGCATGCAAACAGCCAAATTTCCATTAATTGACGACCAAACAAGGAAGGCAATAACTAACGACGTCACTGAACAAAGAAAGGTGGAAGCTCCAGATGGACTCGTAAAATCGCCTCATTTCAATTTTTTTGCGGATGGGACAAAGCCTAATTTTTCGCTGGGCTCACTGTGACACCTACGGACGTCATACTGACCAGTTCGGCAGTTCGTATGTAGTCCCGCCCCAGTTCACTGTGTTTGCGGTTCTATAAATCGGTTTTTCTCTGTCTTGAAAGAATTTCTCCGCTTCTCTAATCTAATATATGCTCTATGTTCTCCTATGCACCCTCCCATTTTTAGTGCATATGAACCCTTGTGTATGAAGAAGAAACAACCATCCCCCACGCAATCATACTGCTGTCAACACTTAATAAAGTTATAAAAGTTGTGCAATGTAAGGATCATTACGATGTTCACTTTATGGTTTTGATATTCTCTCATTCTACAGAATACTCAAAACTCGATTACGATTAAAAATCGGCAAACCGTGAACCGTAAATCTTGTCAAAAATGAAGTAGCACAGTGTGTGGTATCAGTTCCACGAGGCACAGAGGTATTTCTATGCCTCTTCACTGGCCACAGCAATAGTTTCGGCGCAGAAAATCAGAAATTAGTGAGAAATTATTAAACACACTTCTCATGGACGACGTGCGCAATAGCCTCTGCGTTAGGCAAGCTATCGATTGATTATAAGAAGTGTAAGAAAACGTTAAAATAAACCAGAGGAAGGATAATGACACTCATAGGTCTCATACCGTATCACAAAATTAAACCTATAGGTGTCATACAGGTCACTCTCTCAACTTCATTCGGACACATACGGAGGTCATTCCTCGCGAGTGATAAATATGGAATAGCCACCTTTTCGAGAATCTGCCACGCGTGACTTTCTGTAATAGCTGCAGAATGAACCTCAAACTTGAGTAACCGGACTTTTCCATAAATATGTCGAAAAAAAACGAACGACTCATTTATAACGAAACGTTTAGCGTGATTAACCCATTAGAATACGAGCAATTTTTCTAGGTTAGATAAATCAACTGAACTCGTCCGCACCTCATTGCAGCACCAATCGATACCTTGTACCACGCTTAGTTTTCGGTGGTGCGTTGTCACTTTTCGTTAACTGAGAAACTTCGGGCCTTCTAACCTTATTGTTTTTAATTTTTGAAGCACGTTTACTATTTTCTTAAATGCATATGCCATGTGCTCTGTACTACACTTATTTCATATGATTTTACATGACCCGTCGTCACATCTGCTCCCCGGATCCCAGCATTTCTTGCATTCGATTCGTTTCCTTCGCCATCATCGTTCACAAGGGTCTCCGCACATTTCATGTGTTGTTTCAGGTGCTACTAGTGGATTTCGTTCTCTTTATGGACATCGTAGAATGCTGGTCGGGTCAACTCTCTTTGCAATGTTGGAGATAGCCCGGCTAGGGTGTTCCTATTTGGATTGGAGGAGAGCCTTGGGTCGGGGGTTGAACCAGCGCCTTTGTTTCCTGATCGACGACATTACTAATCACTGCGCTATCTCCGCCGCCCACTCTGTTTTACACAACGTTACGATTGTCAATCAACCTTGTTCTGTTAGTAAAGTCGAGTATATTTCGCAATTTCTCCAATTCTACGATATTTATACATTCCATGCGCTATTAACGTTTAACGCATATTAATGTCAGCGCATTGATGCGAAATGGAATAGCAGTGGTCTACTGGTTTAAAACTGAACAATATATGCCTCAGGTAATGCACGAAGTTAGTTTCTCTACAATCCCCAATTCTTCTTCCATCGGCTAGAAACTTTGGAGGTTGAACAATGTTCTACGTGCGTATCCGTTGCCGTTACTCTTCCTTGCGCCTTTCTAGATTTTTTGTTTTTCTATTTCAATTGAGGCAAACGACATCGCATGCTCAGGATCCCGTCATCCTTCAGAGCATAAAGAACCACTACGCATTCCTGTACGGATAAACGAACCCACTGACACATTGAGAGCATGGAATGTGTTCAAAGGTATGGCTTAATGGCTAAATAGCTTTTCGCCTTCGAGCTTTAGGGAATTACAGACTGCAGATAGTTCCAGGTTTTAAGTAAAGCTGCTAATATTGGATGAAAATAGTTAACAACATCTTTAGAAAACAACTTAAGAACGATTTCAGCTTCGGCATGAATAATCAATGTTTTTCTATTCATGGATTTAAATGAGGTAGACACGGAATGTTTATTGTAGCTAACGTTTCGGAGCACTAACCTACTCTAGAGCAGCACTAATTCGACTCCGATATTCACACTGTTTTATCTATCTCGTGGAAACTCATGAATAGAACAAAGCAATTATTAGTGATCTTTGGAAATCCTATACACATTGTTTAATCTCTCATTCAAAACAGTTCCCTGCATGTTGCCTATGAGTTCCGTGGTTCGACGGTGACCCGGTAGATGTTTCTAAAATTCTGAGATTCTCGTTCATTATTACGAGGTGGTCAACGGTTTAATTCTACAGAGTCTAAGTATGACTGAAACTGAAGAACTTGACGAAGTTTTCGATGAATTCTGACTGATACGCATTAATGACTGTTTTAAAGAACTTGACGAGGAGGAATTATGTACTGACTTGAGCGGAAAACCGCTGAGCAGGCAGCATGTACTTTGTGCTACTTTATTACCGAATTTTCTGACTTCATTCCTGTCCCTTTGTTGCCGTTTTTTCGACTTTCATAGTAGCATTACGATTCAATGGTTAAAGTTTCTAGAGTTGAGAGTCGCCTATGATTAACTAGCACTTCAAATTAGTTTTGAGGGAGGAGACACAGAGGAGAATGTGATATAATTCCGTCAAAGGAACGGGTAAAACGTTTTATTTTTTGCTTTGAGTAGCTCTCACGAGTCTTTCTTTCCCATAGTTCGGCTATGTGACTCCTTTCACGTAGTCACCCAACGTTTTCTAAGTGCATAGGGAATCTATTGCTCCTATTTCTAGTGCCTACACCTAATCTCGGTCAACAACTCCGCGACGCAAGTACTATAGAGCTATTGTTGATGTCCGATTGTTCATTGTCTAAGGCTGGTTGAATATGAGCAGCGAATATGTGCTTATGTTGCAGTTTATGAAATAAATCTTCTTGCACTTTTCTGGTTGCGCTGAGTCTGTACTTATTCTTAGTTCATGTTCTGGTAGATAAGACAACGCATACGGTGCCCATTGTATTAAATCCCTCCAGGCCTTTTCCAGAGGGTAACCGATCCATCGTTGTCGAATATTATCTATTACTATCATCTAAGAAAGCTCTAGCTGTGTTTTTTCGTAATTCGAAAAATAATTACGCTCGACAGGCAATTATTTCAATGAGCACAGAACACTCTAGGTGCTCAAAGCCCAGTTGTTCCAGTAAGTGAAGTTAAAAGTCTGTAGTTAAAAGCAAACAAATGAAAGTTCAAAGTCCCATAAATCCTTTCAAGGCAGGCTGCTTTGGCGAATAGTCCAGTAATACTCGCTCATTTCACCGACAAAGCAGACGACTAAGGCATGCGTTGCTCACATTACCACAAAGAGCACCTGGTTTTGATTGAATAATTTGAAGTTTTCTCCTCTACCAATGGTATGGAATTTAATTCGATCTTGCTCAGCGCAAGCAAACCACGATTTTTGTGGAAAAGTGCTTTGACAAGTTGTGAGTTTCAGGCGATAAAATCACTGCTTCCGAGAAATATTTCCAAAAGGTCAGTGAGAATTTATGAGAGTAAGGATCGAAGATTATTTTCGAACATAAAATGTAGTAAATCACATCAAAGGATGCATACTTCGCTTATACCCAGCACATTGTGATTCTACTAACGTCAACTGTATATAGATAATTCAACAATGTGTGTAAAAGTTCTCTCGATGGTTTAATCCGTTAAATCCAGACAATTTTCACATCTTCGTATTTTAAGGTGTGAAAAAGCTTTAAAACTCTAAAGCTTTCGGCGTCGATCAATCCCTGAAGAATACGCCACGCATTCGACCTCACTAAGCATCGCTGGAGGTGATTGAATGCATATATGGCCTTTACAATGACTCGCCATGGCCTACCAATGTATCAAACCACAGCTGCTGTCTCTCCAGACAAGTGCGGTACCAATTTGCCAACCCCGAAGGGATGGAAGGCTTGGTGAGCCTAGGACGCCAGGATAGCATCCATGATTTGTTGCAGGGCGCCTGTGACCACTGCGTCACACGCGCCCCATTTTAAAGGTGTACCGCCGAAGAATAAACTCGTCCGAAAAGACGTTTTTTGTAAATTATTAGGTGTACAGCATGCCTTTTTTGGTATCCTCCCTCTTATTTCGACTTCGTCTTAGCTACTTATCGAATGAATATACGAAGTATCGTAAAAAAAATCTGAAACCCACTAAGCTGAAGATGGATACTACAGTGTCCATATCGTCCCACTGTCCACGCACTATAGTGGGCGCTATGGGTTAACCAGCAGCTGTGATGGTACAAGACTATGGCAACCTATCGTAGGAAATGAGTATGAGAGATCATGGAGAAAAAATGCGACGTCTAAGTACAAACTGAAAGCAGATGTTGTCGCAGCTGGCGTGATCATAACTAGTTAGTTCTGCGACGAATGTGCAGGAGTTGACATGCAAAAACATTACAAGTACTCTCCAACCAGCTGCCAGCTAAGAACGTTTGCTAGCTGTTAGAATATATTTTACGGGTGGTGGTAAAAAAGTGATTTCGTAGAAACACACATAAATAAAGGTGCGAACAAATGAAAGAACAACAACTAAGATAAAAAAGTACTGAGAAATAGGCCATTCCCTGCGAGGCAAAAAGTGCTCTCTATGCGGACCATGAAATGTTTTTTTACAAAACAACAGAGCCATTACTCTGGATATGCCATGGTGATGGAGCTTTTCGGTGGAAATCAATTTACTAACGACAAAAAAAACCAGTGTTTTGTGAGAAATGAGCAAAATTTGGGATTTCACGTTGGTTTCGAAACCGCGACTACCCTTTCCGAAGGCTCACGTACTTTCCAAAACACCAACCTAGGCCCTTTGCCTTTCCTTTAGCCAATTTTTTACTCTAATGGTGCTAACAGCAATCACGTTTCAATGCAAGTGATCTACGAAGTACAAATTGGCAATGAACCCAGCTCAGCTAAACTTAAGCTGCAATCGAAATCACAGCGTTTTAACTCCTAAACTTTATCATTTCAATGAAAAAAGTAAATACCTTGGTAGTACTGCCGGAGTAAAAAAAAAATGGCCGATAGAAAGGCTCAGCAAAGGCCTCGGTTGGTATGACGAATAGCACGCGAGGCCCCGGAAAGGGTAATCGCGGGTGCGAAGCCCTCGTGTTTCCAATTTTGCCCATGTCTCAGCACTCTCGTGGTTATATTTCACGTAATATCCTTCCAAATAAGTAGTAAGTAAAAGTTAAACATTGTGATTTCAAATGTTTTTTGTTGAAAAGTGATAGATGGAGTCAATTTTGGAAGTCTTTTTCGCCTATAGTCAAACTTCAAGTTGTGATGGAGACAAACTCTAGGCACTCTATTTATGTAGCTTTGCAAAAGCTGTGAAAGGATCAGTTCACACCTGAGGGAATCATTGGCAATTCTAACGTTTAGAACAGCTACAACCGAACATCTAGTAAACCTTTCTGGTTGAACTACCTTCTATTTAACGAAATACTGTTTTGTCAGAAAAGGAGCTAAAAATCAAGAAACAATATCTTTAGCCATTAAAAACCAGGACTTTTACTTTCTAGGTTTTTCAGTTTAGGAGTTTCGAAAAAATACCGTTACCAACAACACTGACGAGGAATACGATCGGCACCTAAAGTACGTAAAACAGGATTCCGAACACCCAAAGCTGAAGACGACCAACAGAGACGTATGTTCAAGAACTATCGAACTAATAAGCACTTTCTGGCGTACGAACTGATTCCCCCTCCAGTTTTTTCGACCGCTAATTCAATCTGTCCTTATGGCAAATCAGTAAAAGTGCATATACCGTCATATCGATGAAGGATTGCACTTACTTTACGGTACTCGGTCCGAATAGGCAACTATGTACTGTAAGTCTTCACCATTATATCAATCAAGCTTCTTATCGTTAACTGACAGAATTAGGTGTAGTCAAGAGGAAAACCAATAGGATCATATTGATGTGGATTTGACACCAATACAATATCAGCAACATGATATATATTGAAGCACTGCTTCGGAAAACTAAAAAGAGAAAAGTTGATTGGGATATGAGACTCATGAGATGCCTCAACTCACCTTATAACCTTTTAGATTATCTGATTTCAACTTCCATGCACAAGCTGAGACAGAAACCCTAGTCTACATACCAGTTTTTGCAAAGCTGACTCTAAAAGCGGTGCGAAAAACTTTTCTTCCTTTTTCAACGCATAGAGATTAAAATGATAATAATATATTTATATTACGATGCCGATTACCGCTATCTCGGTGGTGGTTCGACCCCGTCTCTGATCACTAACCCTCTCACCCTTCCAACCTCGTGAAATTGGTACCAGACTTGTCCGAGAAAAGATCACTCTCTGCAATTCAAGTGATAATGCTCGAACCCCCCACCCCCCACCCCCCCTCCTTACTCCAACACTCCGGGAAGAATCGACTCGACCACCATTCAACGACATTCAGAAATTTATTGCTATTCCACGACGCGTCATGACATCTGCTGCAGCGGATCCCAGCACTTCCTGCATTCGATTCGTTTCCCGTGTTGTTTCGGCTGCTGGTTGAGGATTTAGTCTTCTTTACGAATGTCAATTCCCATGTGAATTGGTGGAGAGCGTTGGGGAGTGGGTCGAAGCAGCACCTTTCTTCCTGATAGAGTGTCTGCACCATCAACCACTCCACTACCTCCGACATTCATAAATAAAACGAAAATCCTCAAGCAGCAGACAAAGCCATATGCGAAAAGATCGAAGACGTTTGTGGATGATGGATGGGAAGAGACGAATCGAATGCAGAAATGCTGGGAACCGCACAAGAGATGTGAAGAAGGACCACGAAAAAAAAGCTTACAATTTCGGTACAAACCTATATACGAAACGAAGCCAAAACTACGCTCTTTTTCATTGGAAAACCGCAATAGGTAACCAATCTTGTGGTATTTATACCAGGACTTCCAGAAAGCTCCATCTTAACAAACTTATTTGGGAGCTCACTTTCTTAAAGTCAACAGATGTAAGGCATTTATGCTTAAATAGATATACGTGAAACAAAATGGACGAAACCTTTCAAATGAAAAGGACTCTCCCCTCGCTCTGGAACAGATTACATTTTGAAGAATTCACCGAGTATATATGCCAGCCCATGAATTGCTAACAAGACAAGGACAAACGAACAACGGTTTTTGTGAAGTCAAACCAAGACCAAAAAACTATTCCACCACAGAGTCAGGTCACTTTCAGGCAAGGCAGACTCACATTACTGCTTCAGTGAACTTCAAAAACCAGCACACCATGGACATACACCAGAATGAGAAATCGATAAACACAACCGCTTCCATACTTTCATACTTTTAACTTCAATTCTTCTCACCACTGTTAATTTTTCCCTCTATTATCGATATTTATGTGACATGGCCTGCTCGTAAGGCAATACTGATGTAATCATGAACTTCACACAAAGACACCTTACTGCTTAGCACCTTACCATATTTTGTGGGCTTCTTTATTTTCGTTCCACTACTTTACACCACTTCTACTCTTTGATAAATAACTTTCACAACCTACAACCTAATGGCCTATGGAAACCACATTTAGCGCTACTTTGATGAATCAAGATTTAATCAACACGTGTTTAAATTGTTGAGCATACACGAGGTTGGTAAATTAGACTTATTCGGTCCAACGTCTAGAAAGAAACGTTAGCCGAATAAACCTAATTTATCAACCTCATGTCAGCCCAACAATTTAAGCCTACGTTGATTAATCCTAACATCCTTATTGAGCAAACATGAGATGTTATTTCATTCTTTGTTCACGAATAAGCTGACGTTTAGGCGAACTTCGCCTTCCTCAGAGCCTGAAAAGGTCAAGTTGACTGCAATATACTCTGCCAAACACTTCCATAACCAAACAGAAAAAATGCTAAACCAAGATTTCAATCACATTGAATACAGAATAGCTTGTTTAAACATTCGACGCTATCTGAGGTTAATAGAAAGTCGGTAGTGGGAATTACATGCTGACTATTTCACTACCAAGGCTAAATGACGGGCGGTTTCAAAATCAGGATTTAATATTCGGAACTAAATCCGTTGAAGTGGCGAAGTTCTACATGGATGTACATAATGTACGTTCACCGCTATTAATGGGCTAAAATTAGAAGTAGAGAAAGAAATCACAATCGCGCGAAACAGGATACCAACAGCCGCTAACCATTGAACGAGTTTGGAGTAGCAAACTACGCTGCGACTAGTTTTCCTGAGTGGTTATGGCGCTCTTTCAATGGAAAATAATGTTGACGAAGCGAAAAACATCAACAGGAGTCAACCCTGGATCGAGGAACACTACTGGACTCGAAAACAATGTGTCTGATTCATTCTTGAAACTCGCAAGAGATCGCAATTTTGCCGTTATCTCGTTCACACTAATGATTAATCACAATGGCATTTTGTTTGGAGCTGAGAGATTTCAACGCTCTCGTCCGGTGGTGGAAAAGCATCTGCTAGCGATCCACACTTTCAGAAATCCATAAAGGGCTTCGTCGTACATCCAGAAAAACGCTGCAGAAAAGAGAACCCACAGAAATTATAATAATTAGCAACTTCCTACCAAACATGAAAAACCGCTACTATATAGAAGATTAGAGGAAGAATTTCTTTGTAAACGTTGGTCTATGGATACCGGCGACAGATATTTTATCCATCGATGAAAAACGAGCATCTCATGAAGGATAGCTTTTTCTTCCAGTCATGAAATCGAGTCCTACATGGAAATTTCGCTATGCTGGTGTTGCTGTGTGAATCCATCCAGTTAACTTCAGTGAAGAGCAAAAGACTGAGTATCGAATATTCATGAGGATGGCGTCCACAACACAAAGCGCATTATCCGCAGCAACTCATGTCAGCTAATTTAAGTGCAGTTAAAATTTATTTTAATATTATACGACCCGCCTTCAGGTTTACTGTGCTAACCTCGGTAGTTCTTAATTATGAATTGTTTCCTCGCATCCATCATCAACGAAGGTTTTCCAACTTTTACGTGCGGCTTCGGTTGTTGCTTGAGGATTTCCCTCTCATCTTGAATATCGTAGAATGCTGCTTGTCAAGTTCATTCTCCTTCGAGTCCTGAGATACCTGGGCTAAAATGTTCCCACTTGGACTGAAGATAGTAATTGCTTCCCAGACAAGTTCGATAGCAATTTACCGAACCCGGAGGGATAAGAGACTTGGTAAGCGCGTAGCGGGCTCGAACCAGTACCGTGCTCTTGAAGATCGTCAACACTACCAGACTATTACCTTCCTCCTTGTATTTAAAAAACTGAATTGAAAAATATACGTCTAATCATTTAACGCTTACAAAACAAGCAAAAACAGAGCAGCTTTAATAGTTCACCAATTGATGTCAATGACACCACCAAGATATCCAATCCATCTATTTCAGAAATTACTCAATAAACGTCATCACAAACCTCGTCAATGGGGCCCGTAAAGTATTCGCGAGCAAGCCTAATAGAATCAAAGAAGAACTTGGAAAGTGATAACACTCTGCTAAAAAGGGACTAGGCCTCCACTTGAAAGAAAAAAATATATCCTAGGGATGCATTGCCAGACCAGGATGAATGCCATGAAAACACTACGATGAAATCGTAGCTCTATTGATTAGGCGTGAACAGATTTACCTTCCTGAATTTATAGGGAACGATGGAACTAAGGAATCTAGTAAGAACGTGAAATATGTGAAGCACAATGAATACTAAACCAGGATCCCTTAGAAATCATACCTTGCTTCTTCTAACAATTTTACAAATTACTTCAAGATACGAATAAGACGGTTTCCACCGTCCAGATTTAACCAATGTCAAAAAAAAACTTGCTTTAACCCTACAATATGTGCGCCTCAATAATTCCTTATTTATCCCTTCACATAGTTAGCATTTGATTAATGGGAAAAGAATAACCCGAATCATATTTACATTGCACCTTTACTCATAAGAAGTACCATTGAAAAGATACTGATTGATTGAACCCGAACACAATGTAGTCTTGAAAAATAACATAAAAAAGAAAAGAAAAACGCATGGAAAGTGTCGAATAGTAAAGTAGCTTCTAATAAAACAGGGATATGAAAGAGATATAAAATTTTCAGAAAGATCGGTAACTCACAAGTCGTAGTCAATAACTGTGCGGAATAAATGTTTAGAACGTATAACTTTTACCTACTTCCTTTTTCACGGCAGGATACTATGTGAAACACAACCACAATGATAGTGAGATATTTGCATAACTTGGACCCAAGGCCAGATTCGAACTCGCGATTACCCTTTACGGAGACTTGCGTGTTACCCACTGCACCACTGAGAACCTCGTTCTACCTTTCTCTCAGCCAGTCTATTTCTCCTACGATTACATTACGAATAATGGAACGGCACTGATCAAATAATTCACTGTTTTCCTGATGAGCAGAGACTAGTTTGTTAGCAACAGGATTGATTCAGGACAATACTGTTGACGTTTCAGCGGTTTCGTCTTCACCAGAGCCTGCATGAGTTAAACTGACACGCAATCCACTGAGTCGAACAAACACTTCCACAACCTCAGCAGAGAAAATTTGTTACATAAATCTTCATTTATATCTTAATAAATTTTTATTTTACTATAAAACCAACGTCCTGATACATAAACATTTATTTTATCTTATTTTATAAACCTTGCCAATGGTGTACCGCCTGATCGTGCCTGGTAGATGGTTCTGGGTTGCGATGTACAGCAGAGGGACTCAATTCTCAGTAGGGCCTCCCAAGATGAGAATAAGTCCGGTGTTTCCATCAGGAAGCCCAACTAAGATTAGATCGGTACCAAGATCCACCACCGTCCTAGTGTCAAACTATTCGCACAGTCGACTCGGATCACCGGCTCTGAGGAAGACGAAGACGTCGAAACGTTAGCCGAAAATAAATATATTTATCAACCTCGTGCAAGCTTATCAAAAAAGAATGCATATTGATTTGTCACACCGAGGTTTAGGGAAGGTCGGTTTCGAAATATTACTACGCTTTGTGCTAGCTGATAACACACCGACCTCTGCACGATGTGCGCAATGATGTATGTCCGGAAGAAATACAAGTTATTACCACCGGACATTGTCATTATATATCTACCATCAGCATCGTGTATAAAAGGGCATCACTGAGTGAGGATGCCTCATTCGAGAAGATGGCTCGCTGAGGAAGATCTGGCTCGACAGGAAGGCGAAGACGCAACGTCGAGGCGAACAACAAGCATGGACCATCGACTCGGATCACCGGCTCTGAGGAAGACGAAGACGTCGAAACGTTAGCCGAAAATAAATATATTTATCAACCTCGTGCAAGCTTATCAAAAAAGAATGCATATTCGCACAGTGGCAAATCACCCTCTGATCCACAACGGCCGCGTTTACCTGTGGTGGTTAGGGCCTGGGGCGATCTTTGGCTTGGCTGGCCTCCGGACTCCAGGGAACCACAGTGGTTAGACCAGCAGAACTCCGAAAAGACGGAAATTATGTTGAAGCCCGAATAACCAATGAAGGCGAGCCATTGAAGTATCCACGTAAACAAGTATTTTATAAACGTCTAAGTTTTATCCACTGAGGTTCTGAAAGTGTTTCATTAAGTGGATCATGTCTCAATTTTACTTTTCCAGGATCTGAATAAGACGAAACCGCCGGAATGTCAAACAGTCTTGTACTGAATAGATCTTGTTGTCAAGAGCCGTGTCTCTGTTCATTAAGAAAACATTGAATTACTCGACAAGTGCCAAAGTTACCGGAAAGTTGGTCGTGGGAAGTGGATACTAAAATGTAACAAAAAGGAAAAAAGATGAACATAATACGAATATAAATAAGACTTCTGCGGAGACGCTAAGCAATGACCGCCGAACCGGATGGCGCCAGTGAGACCAATTCAACGCGCCCTCGAACGCACCGCACCTGTGTCAAGCCAGCCACGGGCTAGCGAGTAGGACTGGCGCGTTGCCTGTCCATCCGGTGTATCCGAAGCGTGGTTTTCGAATCCAGGGCACTCTAGCATAGTTTTTATCATGCTAATGCAGTGGATGACCCAGAAAATGGTGCATATCGTTTAATGGAGAGATCCAGTTCGTCTGATATTCCTTTCGGTTCCAAGAAGACCTTAATTAATTGTTTAAGTTGTAATTCCCATTACCGACTTTCTGTTAACCTCGACATTGGTCAAATAATCCTTCATATTCTTTGAGCAAACACCAGACGTTATTTTATCCTTCTATGACGGTAAAGCTGACGTTTCGCCGGGTTTCGCCTTTTGCAGAACATTCAGGTCGACTTCAATCTACCCAGCCAGACGCTTGCATAACCCAACAAAGAAAATGCTAACCATTTTATTTGACCAATCCCGAGGTTAGTAGAAGGTCTATCGTAGATCGTAGCACTAAAAGACCTGCCAGCTAGATAAATCCTTCTTCTACAGGAAGTAACACCTCTTGTCTAAGTACTGTTTAGTCTTATGCATTCTACTAACTCGTGTTTTCTAACCGATATAGTATAAAGATTCGTCTCAGTCATCAAGTTGAAATAAGGTGCAAGGAAGTCGAAGGATTCTGAAGAATTTATGAGAAACTAGCCGATACGATGTTGTTTTAAGAAAGCATTCCTCACCCTTAGATAGGGGTCAGGCGACCTCAGCTTGAATGTTCTCAAGGTTTTCTCTTAGGAGTACGTTTTGGTTCCAGAAGTCTTATTTTCAGTAAGCAAGTGTTCTCAGAACATTAGTTTTTTTCTAACTGAATGTTCATTTGTCCAAATTTCTCTCTACTCTTCATATCCGTTTCATCCAGGATTTATCTTAAATCTTCTTCGACCGATGGACTTATTGAAATGGTCATCAGTGGTTGTGAACTCATGATGCTTTTGTTATGGTGATATGGAAATAGTGCGTTCTGTTTTCTATTCTTCCCTATGTTTGTTCTAGCGCGGTGGTCGGGGGTGCCCTGCAATACATATGGGATCTATCTGAGCACACCCTCCATCCCTCCGGAGTCTACAAATTGGTAGCAGACTTGTCTGGAGAGGATAGCAATAGTGGCTCGATAGATCGGCAGGCTACAGCGAGTCATTGTATAGGCCAGATATACACTCAATCACCTCCAACAATGCTTAGTGAACTCGAGTGCATAACGCATCCTTCAGGGATTGATCAACGCCGAGAACTTTATCGTTTAGCTTTTTTATGCTTGTGATACCGTTATGCATTATGTCTTTTAGTAATACTTAGTGTCTTAGCGGTACGAACTGTTATTCGTTCTGTCTTTGGTACGGACACGATTAACTACACGTTTCTCTTTCTCATTTGCTTTTGCTTAGGCACTTTTCCTTCCTAAAATTCTCTCAAAACGATTTAACATATCGTCGGGTTTCTTTAGCTTTCAGTTAAATCTTTCGACGATCAATACATTCTTGATCATTGATTTCTTTGGTTTTTTAACGTGTTTAGGCATTGAACTTTATAACACGGCCTTATTTTAGTTAGCGTTGTTCTTCTCCTCTTAGATTCCTGAAATCAAGTAAACATATTCTATCCATCTTTGGTGATAGCCCTAGTTTTCGTGAAAGCTAGTTAAAGGTCAACTTTTTAGTATGTAACTTGTGCCTGTGGTCTGAAGTGTTAGTTACAGAGCTGGTGAAGTGTCTTCATTTGAATCAGAGGTATTGTTTTATATTTTCAGAAGTGTTCTATAGATAAATTGGTTTTTAAACAGATTGGAAACCATCTTCAACAGGAATTTTCCGCACTCGTTCTAAAGTGGACTTTCTCAGTAGCTTAACTCACTGTTTTTCTCGAGAACATGCTTTGTAAACACATACAATACTTATATTAAGTAATCCCATAGTTTTTGTCAGGATATTTCCAGCCCCTGAATAGTTTGTCGCCATATTCGTGACGGAGGTGTTCAGTGCGATAAACAGCAGATGTTCGTCGTCCTGTTAGTTTTCCTAAGCTTCAGGCTTCCCTCGTTGGATGCCTAGAGGAGGCTGTCCGAGGCTGCTTGTTTCAGCTCAGCCATGGTTAGAGCGTCGGCTGCTCCGGGTACGCTTCGATGCTGAGCATCTTCATTCAGAAGCCAGGCGTAGAGTAGATCTATTCCACAGAACAATCCAACAGACTTCCTGGGCTTCCTTTCCATTGAGGAATGGGAGGTCGCTCCAAAACATTGATGTTCTTAAGTTCCCTCTACGATTCTGTTACGTCCTTTTACTCAGATGAAACGGGTGATATTTTCAGACGGAGCTCGTCATGGATCCTGAGCTTTTGCGTCAGCGTGCTGCATTCCAGAAACAAGCGTCAAGGACGGTTTCGGTACAGCAACGTCCTCAGATTCAATTGGTACTGTTTTCAAAACCTGTTTTTCTCTTTGTTTTTGTTAATATAGAGGTCCAGTTCTATTGGTTTCACAGGTTTTAATGGATATACTTATTCCTTTTTTTCTTTCAAAGTCCTGTCAAGTTATTGATTTGTTTAGCCTTCTACATCTGTCAGTCATACAACTTATAATGCCGAAGCAGCAAAGAAAAAGAAGAAGGTTTTACCCCAGCCCGCTCCTAAACCTGGTAAGACGTGTCTCGCTAAGCTTCATGTTTAATTCCTACGACGGTCTTTCGATTAACCTCGGCAGTGGTTAAATAATTCTCGATATTCTGCCACGACCGACTTTCTATTAACCTCGGCATTGATCAAGTGATTTTCTTCGCATTTTTGTTGAGCAAACTCGAGGTGTTACTATTCTTTGTTCACGACTAAGCTGACGTTTCGGCGGATTTCGCCTTCTTCAGAGCCGCTTTCTATGAGGTTTCCACCAAGTATGTCACGTAGAGACCAACCGCACAGAAATCACGTGGAAGTATAATGTACATTATACTATAATATATAGTATAGTATAATGTATAGTACCATAGTATATAGTATTATAGTATATAGTATATAGTATAGTATATAGTAGTATATATTATAGTATAGTATAGTATATATATAGTATATAGTATATATTATAGTATATAGTATAGTATAATGTACATTATACTTCCACGTGATTTCTGTGCGGTTGGTCTCTACGTGACATACTTGGTGGAAACCTCATAGAAAGCGGCTCTGAAGAAGGCGAAATCCGCCGAAACGTCAGCTTAGTCGTGAACAAAGAATAGTAACACCTCGAGTTTGCTCAACAAAAATACGAAGAAAATCTTTCGATATTCTTGTTGAGCAAACATGAGGTGTTATTTCACTCTTCGTTCCGGTAAAGCTAACCTGCGGATTTCGCCTTCCTCAGAGACTGGTAATGTTAAGTTGACCGCAATCTACAGTAGACCATTGAATAGCATCAGTAGATTGCGATCAACTTGACTTTGCCAGGCTCTGGGAAAGGAAAAATCTGCCTTAAAGGTTAGCTTTGCCGGAATAAAGGGTGAAATAACATCTCGTGTTTGCTCAGCAAGAATATAAAGGATTATTTCATGTTGGAACTTCGTTTTGATCGAGCTTCTCTTTTCTACTTTTCTTCAATTTTATGTTTTTATTTGCATACAACTTCATTAAGCACCAGAATTCGACTTCAAGAATATTGTATCACATAGTAATGCTGCTAACTTTGGTACCATGGCCAAAATTGTCGACTACATGAAGGTATGCGATAGGGACCCTTTTTCTTTTTTTTACAGAGAAACAATCACCGTTAACGTCGGCTACTGACTTCATTTGACGTGCTTACTTACTTTGTAGAAACGACATCTTAGTCAACAACAGTGGCCATTGTCGTTACAAGAAATACTGGACGAATTGCAAGTATATGATCTGTCTAAAAGATCGGAGGCTTGGCTTAAGGAGGTAAGACTATTTGTTAAGTGAATAGAGTTTTCCATTTTCAGTTTTATTGCGGTGATTTGTTTATTTGTCTATATCCATTGGTAATCTCCCCTTTATTTTATTTCCTACATAATATTCCTAAAGGGGCGTATGTAGCGCCGTGGTTGGAGGCACCCTGCAATACACTTGAGGTCGATCCCGCATCAGTACCATATTTGTCTGGAAGGATAGCAGCACTGGCTCGACACATTGGTAGGCCCCCGCGAGTCATTGTAAAGGTCAGATATGCATTCGATCACCTCCAACGTTGCTTAGTGAAGCCGAATGCATTACACATCTCTTAGGGATTGATCAAGCCGACAGCTTTTTCCTTTTACCTAGTTTTAGCTGTTTTATTTCCACTCAACTTAGTTTTGGAAGCTGTGAAGTGTAGAAATTCTTTATTTTTTTCTGTGACTGTGTAGCTATTTTTACTAATCCACTTTTGTGCTTAGTTTTGAGTAGGTTGTTCATAACATTGTTCTTTAATCACCTTCAGGTGCAAGAGTAGGGTAAAGCTCATAAATGTCTTATCTTATTGAAACTAAATGGTCTGTTTCTTTCTGCGATTTTATCATGAGGTATTACAAATGAAACACTTCTTCATAAAGTTACTATTAGGACTATTACCGGCTCTGAATACCACTACTATAACGCTATCGTTTGTCTCTGAAATGTAACTTGTCATTGTTTAGGCACTTCCGAAGAATCCAAGGTTAACGTACGATGAGGAGTCGAAGTTCTCATACAAACCTCCATATAAGATCAAAGGAAAGACGTCATTGGTTTGTTCCTCTCATTTTATTATCACTCAATAAGAAATATTAAAAATTAGTCACGTCGCAAATGACTTGCTGTTTCAAGTTTTATGCTTTCTTCTTCTTTTGTAAATATTGTGCGGAAGAATGAAGTCGTAGTAGACATGATATTCTAGGTTCTTTTTTCTTCTTCCTTCATTTTTTCACCTTGATTTTGTATCACTTGTAAGAATTCTGTACTATTAAAGCATCAATGGGTAGTTCAACCTCCTTACCGAGGTGACTTTTCAAAGGCTTTCGTGGCATTTGTTTTTTATCCTGAGTAGTCATAAACATTTTTGCCTTCCTTCTGCTTTTTCGTCACGTACCTTTTATGATTTGTTCAGGTAGCAGTGGCAAAGAAGCACCATGAAGATATACGTGGAGGTATTTTGTTGTCTGAATTAAACGATTGCATTCCAAATGGGGAAAAGGTGTTAGAGGTGAGCGTGTTTTACGGGTTCTGTGTGAAATCACGAATTACCCACTTGAATTTTTTGTTGGTCCGTTTGCACAGAGTTACGGGTTCTCCTGCACAGTTGTCGTTTGACTACTGTTTTGCTGATCGAGCGAGGTTTCTTAAAGGCACAAGAAGTCCGTACTAGGGGGTTTTCAGGTGTTGCACAGGTGTTCCGTGATGACAGGTGTATCCCTTGTTAATTCATGGGACTTCTGTTGCTTTTTGTGTGAGTTTCTTCTGGGGTAAAGAAACCATTCTGGGAGACATTAAGTGGTATCAAGGGAAATTTTTTGATAAATGTAAGAACAGCCATGTACGGATATATTCTATGTCGGCATATACCAAATTTATTAGCTAAACTGTAATTTCCTATTCTTTAAAGCGGGAATCTTAGTCCGTGATTCTTTTCTTACATGTAGAACACATTTTCAATGTTAGTTTTACTCCATATTTTGATATATTAGTGTGGGTAATCAAAATGTATAAGTGGTTATCTCTCCCAGGCTTCTCTCGGCAGTCTGTCTATTTCAAAAAAAAAAAGAACACTCGTCTCCGCTAGGTCTGGGAATCTCAAAAAGCTACCACGCGTGTGATGATCGAGTATATCCTTGTCAGCAAATGAGAATGGATGTTTTAATTTGGCGTCATTCCATTGTTTAACACATGATGAAATCGCCACCTTTTTTGTTCGAGTGTTATCTTTAACCATGTAATGCAGGATTGAAACCTTTCTTATGGAAGGAATTAGCGATGTACGTCCTCGATGATGCCACATTCAATTATGACAGAGGCGGAGCTTAGGATCCAGCAAAATATTAAAACGAGCTGCTAAGAGATCTCCGAACTTGTTCCATGCAACCTTTTATTCACCTAGAGACGTTATGGATGGTTAACATATAAGTCTTGAAAATGAGTTTGTAGAATGAAACTTGTGACTAGATCATGTTGCGTTATATGTTTGAATGATTGCTCATCAACACAATATGTACGACTTTTATATCAAAATAGTCTCCGCTATGCTTTTGTATCCTACTCGTCCCTAGTGGGGTATTTTGTCTCGTTTTTCGTTTACCATCTAGGTGTTCTTTTATGCGGATACATAAAGGTATGCCCGTTTTGCCAATATATTCGTCTCCGCAAGTACCACAAGAGATCAGGTATATCGTACCTGAACTCACGCAGTCATGGTCCCTGCCATAAAGGCAGATTACTCAGTTTTGTGTTTTACATACACAGTCATATAGGCGGTTACGAACTAACTGACGACGAACAGTATTTGGTGGTGTTTCAATTATCGCTACCGACTCCTCTAGATCTGCCCTTCTTAAACATTGCTTCATCGCTAATGAACGACAAGATAAACGGGACTTCGTTTCCGCCAAACGATTCGCTTTGGAGCGTCACTCTCCTTCGAAACTTATTTCCTGAGGTTACAGTTTCGTAGCCATTGGATATGGCTATTTGCCGAGACAAGTCGAGCCATTTTTCCTTTAGTTCCCTGCTTCTGCACACAGAGGTGGCTGTTTGAAACATGTTTCTCACAAGCACCCTCTTTGTGTGTGAATGTTACTTGGTTTTCGGTACCACTTTGCATGAAGTATCCTAGGAGATTTTCCAGAAACCTTGACAAAGAAGGGTTCTCGGAGTAGCACAAAAAAGGACGTGGAGAATTATCATGGAAATCTGCAAGTATTCCGTATTCCGATTACAGTATTCCGTTATTAACGTGATTCGATGAAGGCTGGCAAGCGGCAGATTTCCTACATGAGGTTTAATGTATATGAGCGAGATTCTATGCAAACCATTTCATATCCACAGTATCTCTATTGGATATAACTATCCGCACTAACAATCTGTGTTAAAGGTGTTTTCCAGAAAACGCCAAGTCCCAGTTAGAAATTAAAGCATATCTGTCTTGCTCTTTGGACCAAACACTATTTTGACTGATCTGGTAGTTCGCCATCGTCAGTTCGTTTGTACTTGATTGTATAGTCACATCTGTGTGCGAAGTATCCTAATCGCAGTACGTTAGGATTCTGTTTGATCCACAAAGACAGAGACTGCTTATGGTGAATGAATGTGATTGTTCATTCACATGATTATCCCGTAATTCACGTCAGTGAAGATAGATGAAGAAATATTTTCAAGCCGAAGCTGAATTTACACACAATTCCTGAATAGCAATTGGTAAACGAAACGAATAGTCGTAATGCAGCTACCTGGCCGAGATGTATCCCATTAACTAAAACAGCTTGCAGCACACATGAGGTAATTCTTGCAAGTGGAATGCATTTGGAATAGGTGGATGACTTCTGGTATTTACATTTTCCACAAAGATCATCACCATCCAGAGCTTCTAATGAGCAAGCTGAATTTCGCATGGGGTTACATGGATTACTTCCAAACCCTGTTAGTTATGTAGAGATCTTCGGGGATTTCCAACAACTCTTATCCTATTCTTCATGCACTATTATTAAGTACCGATGTTGTGACTAAGTGTTGAATATTGTTCTATTTAGTTTGGTTTGCTTAGGTGTGACCGGTGCGCTGTTGCAATCAATCCAAAAACGCTTTTAATTAAATTGCAAATATATCACGACGATACAGTTTTTCGCCAACTCACTTTTCCAGTTTGTGAAGGACATGTATCCGTACGGGCGTTTATTCTCACAAGATAGTAGTGTATTCAGTCGGTCGAGTCGACCGGTACAGAAAAGGCATAGCTATCGATTAGTTGGAGCAGATATAATGCTTTTAGAACTCGAGCAAAAAATTGGTGTAGGGCCACAAATCTGTTCGAAGAATGGGTTCACCAAAACGACCGATCTAAAGGTAGATACTCTATGAATCACTCCGAATGAGAAGACCACAGCTTATGTATATGTACGATGTTTGATGAGTATGGATAATGAATTCGAAGAACAAAACAAAGCATAGGCCGCTAAAAAACGCCACTTATGAGCTCTCTCTACCTCTCCGTCCGTATGCAATAAGGCTGCATATTTGACTATTTCTGTTACGGAACATGGGGTGATTCTTCAGCCTTATCGAACAACTAGTCTGCAACGCTAACGCACTCGAAAAGCTCTCTGAAATGAACCGGTCCACTTGGCACAATCCAGTTTCCTTATTTTAGAGCGAGGGATATCCTGTCTTAGAGACCGAAAGGGAGGGTGACGGTCCAACATTTACTGATGACAGAAGAGGGCAGGTGAACAGGCAGAGAATATTGAAATGAACAGCAAGAGAATCAAGCAATTCTATAGGGACCTATGTAGAAGTGTTTACATGTATCGATAATGTAAACCGGGAGATCATTTGAAGTGGTCACCTAAGCTGATGAGTTCGAGGTCATTATCTGGAAGTCCAGCTACAGTTGACATATTATGAGAATCGTAGCTCTTGAAGAGATATTTGGTCGAAAGGCGGCAGATTTTCCTTTAATTAAAGTGCGTTGATTACTAACAGTTTTGAAGACCAGGGAATACCATGCCATGGCTGTCGTACGATTACAGGAAGACAGTGTTAACTAATGAGAAAACGCTATTGAAACAAAAATTGTTCTAGAATGCCCGTTACTATTAAAACAGGAATTTATATGATTCAGATCATATTTATATCTAGAAAATAGGTAAAAAGTGCACACAATTTGTCTTCATTGGACTCTACAAAGCTTTTGGTAGGATGATGAGGTTTTCATGAGATGTTGGTTACACTGCTAGATGACTTTAATAATTATTGGGGAAACATCCAAGTTAAGGCTACTGTGATATCTCCAATACAATTATCAAACGCTCTAAATTTAGGCTCTCAGTGACCAGATTATTGTGGTACCAACTCAAGTGAACAAACGAAAGGACAAAGTGTTTTTCTACAACGACCAAGAATTTGACATTTTTGTGGAGGAAGGTATGAAAATTCGAAACTAATGATTTATGTTAAGTTCACTATATTAACTCTCTATGATTTCGTTTATTTACACTGAATTTGGAAATGTAACATAGTTGTTAAGACGATGTTATTTTGTTACGAGAGGTTCGGAAAGTGTAGAGATCAGCTCTTTTTTTGATAAGCAAACATGGAGTTGTTATTTCTATGCTATTTATTCACAACAGCTAACGTATGAGCGAATGTCGTCTTTTTTAAAACTTGGAAGGGTCACTTGAACTCCAATCTTGTGAGTCAAACACGTCTATAACCCTAGCAGAAAAGCTTGGATATCTAATTCTCAATCGCATTGGAGTTAAAACAGCTTCTTCGTGCACTTACCGTTTCTTGTGAGTCTCCAGCTTAGCATTCCATATGGAAACCAGCCGTTCACAGTCCTCATATAGATGAGTAATCAGCTCCTCTGACGTTAATATAAGACATTCCTCCCTGCTGTTAATTTTTGAAACCTTGAAATTTATCAAAAATGCTTGATGGATTTTACTAGTTGAAGTTTTAAATTCCTGTACAAGAATGGTAACTTCTACTTCAAAATCTTCTCCCTCAGACCTTCTTGTCCTGTTTGTGCATAATGGGGTGTTGTGTTTGATTTCAGATTTCCCAAGTATGTGCTTTTTTACACGAATGCGTAGTGTTCCACCTGTTTCGCCAATATATCCGTCTCCGTACGCTTTACAAACGATCAGGTTCACCGTACCCGAACTCATGCAATCACTGCCTCTACCGTTAGAGTAAATTAGGCAAGTTTTTGTTGTGCATAAGCGGTCATACATTTGGTTACAAACTATCTGGCGTCTGAGTGTTCCGGGTTATTTCAATCACTGTTACCGAATTTCCAAGACCGACTTTCTGTTAACCTCGGCGTCGATTGATAATCCGATGTTTTCCTTCAATAAGCAGACACGAGGTTGTTATTATGGAATTTATTAGGATACAATAGCTGACGTTTCGGCGATTTCGCCTTCTTCAGACTCATGGTCGCCCATGTATTACTCTGTGTAGCTGCTATTCATCAACTAACTTAAATACAACAAATAAACGGCTCTCAAGAAGGTGAAACCTCCGAAACGTCAGCTATTGTATCCTAATAAATTCAATATTGACAGTCTCGTGTTACCGAATTTTTTGGACTGGCCCTTTTTGAGCAGTGTTTTATAGCTGCACCTATTTCGCCGAAGATGAAGGGTAGGGTAAACCTAAACTTATTTTCGCTAGCAGGTGAGGATAGCGCAGTAGTTAGTAGTGCCGCTGATGAGGAAGCAAAGGTACTAGTTCGATTCTCGCCCCAAGGCTCTCCTCTAATACTCGTGGGAACGTCCAAGATTGCAAAATGAATTGATTCGACCAGCACTGTAAGAGATTCATAAAGAAAACGGAATCCTCAAGCATTAGCCGAACCAGCATGCCAAATGTTCGAAAAGAATCTAACGCAAGAATTGCTAGGATCGGCACAGTAGATGACGAATCACATAAAATAAAGTGTCGAGAATGGCTATTTGCAGCGTCAGTTTCAGGGATTCTACCTTCTGATCCATCTTTATGCACACACTGGTGACTGCTCGAAACGTGTTTCCCACAAGTACCCTTTGTGTGTGAAGAGATAGAGAATAGAGATAAGGAAGAGAGATAGTAAACAAATGTAGTCTATAGTATAACACCTAGGTGGTAAACATAAACGTAAACGAAGTACTCTCCTGGGCACACAGAGGACGCATCCATGGCGGGAACGATTTCGAAGTATAAATCACCATTCTCGCACAAGAATCTAAAACTTCGGGACATAGAATCATCGAAGCATTCCAGATAAATTCCGAGAATCCAAAACTGGACAACAGGAGGGAATGTCCCATCGCCATACGAGCTCTCACGCAAAATCTCAGGATATCTGGTATTTTAACGTGAAAGGGGTGCATTACTCATCCATACGAGCTCTGAACGATTTGTTTCCATGTGGAATATGCAGTAGAAGACTCAAAATAAGTGGTTAGCATGTGAAGAAGCAACTTTATTTCTAGTGCGATTGGAAGTTAAGTATCGTACATATCTTGTAGGTGCATTGCAGCTGTTTAACCGACTAAGTTGCCATTAACTTGACCTTTCCAGGCTTTGAAAAAAGCGAAATCTGCTGAGACGTTAGTTGTTGTTAATAAATAGTGTATAATAAGAAAACTTCATGTGTGCTTATCAAAAAAGAGGAGATTATTTATCAATGTCGAGGTTAATAAAAAGTCGGCGTTAGGAATTAGTGCAAGTGTTGATACTGGTAACAGTGAGTGGAATGAGAATTAGTAAGTAAACATGGGGACGGAGAATTTCTTGTAAACAAGAACGCAAAAGGGTCTAGAATATTTCGCATCATAGGCAACTTGTTATAATTCAGAAACCAGTATATGTTGACTTGTGAGAAACAGTGTGAATTTGAGAAGCTCTTAGTGGCTCTCGTCCTTTATACTGAGTAGCCCTAATCGCATAGGAGAGGGTCTTTGGGCTAATGGATCGTGCATCGTTTGGGCTAATGGATCGTGCATCGCAGAGTTTAATGAGGCATAATAATGCATCGTAGCAAAACTAGTAGTGAGATCCTTACAATATTCTCATTTATGGTTAAAAAATTGCATTTGAAAGTGCGGTCAACTTTCGCATACTTATAGACTGCGCGAAAACGTTCTCGTAAGATGTGTTTTTTGCACCCAGTGTTAACGAATGAAAATTGGACTGAAGGTTCTGTTGGAAAATTGCTAGTTTGGGAGTGTTTTTCAAAGGTCTGATTTTTTTTAAAGGTCGTAATGATGGCGTTTTAACAGAAATGGATTAAAAATAAGTTAAGGTAGTTGTAGATGTTGCATAGTACCCACGTTTTTCTGTTGCTTGAAATAGCTTGGAAATCTTGTCAGCGACAGCTTATGGATGTGTTTGTAGTCGAACTTTGCTTTATAACGATATTGAAGCTTTTCATTCAACATAAACTAACAGTTGATAAGTTTAACCAATTACACAATGTGGGCACTTCGTTTTTTATTTTAGAATTTAAGCAGATTTATCGGAAAGTGTCTGTAGATCATTTGGATGAGAAGAAAATTGAAGAGTATCTGCAAAAACACGGAATCGATACAATGAAGGTAATCATTGAAAACTTTCAGTTAGATTCCAATATAACCGAGTTCAATTCGTTGTTTTTAGGATCTTGCTCCGAAGAAAATTGGCATGGGACCGTTGAAACGAAAGACTCCAAAACGCCGTCATAATATTAAAGTTCAGAACCAGCATTTGGAAGGTGTACTGGAAGATTATGAAGAGACATGATTTGTCATCGATACTGTGAATATAAAAGTAATGGAAGACTTAAAAAGGAAGTGCGATTGCGATTACGACTTAAGTGTTGTAAACAACGTCCTCAGATAATTATCGCTCTTTCCCAATCTCATGCTTCTGTTTTGTTGCATAATAATGTAACAGTTGTTGTTATGTCGTACGTAATGAATATGGGTAATTTTTACTGTTTTGTTGTATTTAAAGAAAGGAAGTACTCCGAAGAACATTCTGTGAATTGCTACGGAACCATCACAAGGGTAGGATTTGCTTCATAACTTTTCATTTGCTGATGATGAAATGTTCTATCAAAATTATGACACGGATAATGTATGGTTGAATGACCGCTCATGAGTGAATTGCTAGTCGATTTGTCTAGGAACGCCTTAGCGCACCCACTCGATTCTGAAGAGAATCCACTTGGCCGGCGTTCAAGGACATTGAGAACGACGAATTCTCAAGCGTCAGCTGAACTCACGCGAAAAATTTTGAGCAATTTTGTTAATGAGAATGAAGAAATGAATCGGATGCAAGTGTTAAGATCTATACAGTTTGTAAATTAGGACCGTATAGATTTTTTTCTTTTTTTTCGATTTTGTGGGACGGACCTGTCGTCGCATTTACCGTGCGGATCCCAGCACTTCCTGCATTCGACACTCGCATTCATCATATACGAAGGTCTTCGAACTGCGTGTTGTCTCGGCAGCTCCTTGAGGATGTTGTCTCCTTTATAGATGTCTAAGAATGCTGGTCTAGTCTCCTTGCAATCTTGGAGATAGCCGAACGGAGACATCCCACTTGGAATGGAGGAGAGTGTTGGAAAGGGCGTCGAACGAGTACATTCCTTCGCGATGGACTGCATTACTGACCAGTGTGCTGCCTTCGCCGTCTAGATCATATAAAATGGTAGATAAAGGAAATGAACATGAGAATTGTCCATGTAGGAAAGCAGCTACGTCGTCGTAAAGGAACACTGTAGAGAGGGCTTAGTAGTTTACTGGGATCTACCAAATGATTGTTTATTGAGAACTACGATGTCTTGGCGCATTCCTTCATATCGATTTCAATGTTTGAAACCTTGAATTATGTACAAGAAATAGTGTAATGTTTCTTCTTTACTGCAGTGAAGCACTGAAACGCTAGGCTTGTAAGCTTCAAAAATTACCAGCATATGCCATAATGGTTTATATCAAACAGAGGATGTTTCAACACGGTGTAGCACGCCAATGGCGTTAACAACCGAGCTGGTGTTTATTCAAGTTTTTTTGGTATGACCCTTTTTTTACGAATCACCGGATTCTAAAACTTTCTGCGGTAATTCAGAACTGTTTTGTTATATATATATATATATATATATATATATATATATATATATATATATAT
>UYYA01000361.1:0-65545 GCA_900624975.1 Angiostrongylus costaricensis
TGGCAATAACTGATAAGGCTAAATATACTTGCTACGTGACTACACTTATTATAATTAAGCGTATTATTTGTTAAAATTTTTAAGCAGAACCATATGCTTCCATATTCGTACCCTCAGTAGGCAAAGCAGAGCAATAAAGGTGACAGAAAAGCACATTTTGCATAATTTCGCAGGTTTGACAGGTACGATAGCAGATTTGGCCACGAGTGTTAAAAAACAAAGGATCAGTGGCCGGCGTTGATCAACCTTTTTGGGATATGCTTCTACTGAGTTTGTAATACTTTGTAGTAATGAATACATATCTGGTGTTTCTAGCAAATGCGAAAGCATAACGATGTATCAAGTTAGTTCTTCGTATTCTTGTCGAGCAAACGCGAGGTGTTATTTTATTCTTTATAGCCTGGAAAGGTCAAGTTAACAGCAATCTATTCGGTCAAACACCTCCATAACAAAACAGAGAAAACGCTAAACGAAGATTTCAATCACGTTGAACACAGAATAGCGTCTTTGCACACTCACCGCTTTCTAGGCGGCTCCCACTGAGTATGTCGCGTGAAACCAACCGCACAAAATTCACATGGAAGCGGAATGTGCCCATCTCATCAGAATAACAGGCTTATATATACTGTATAGTATATACTGCCCAATATCACGCGTGATAATGAGGCATTCTTTCCTGCGGGTCATTTTTAGATTTTTGGAATTAATCCAAAGCGCCTCAAGAGTTTTACGCGCTTGTGTTCTTGATTCCTGTGCGAGGATCGTGGCACTTACTTCAAAGCCCTCCCCGTTACGTCTTTGGGTCCTATGCGTGCCTAGGGGGTATTCGGTTTACGTTTGCCGACTACTCTGTGTTCAATGCGATTGCTGTTAACTTGACCTTTCCAGGCTCTGAGAAGGGCGAAATCCGCCGAAATGTCATCTTGTTCGTGAATAAGGAATAAAATTACACCTCGCGTTTGCTCAACTGGAATACGAAGAATTACTTAATCATTGGCGAGACTAACAGAAAGTCGGTCGTGGGATTCATCAAGTGTTTTTGCTCTCCCACAGAAAAGTATGGCATTAAATTGCCTCCCACGAAGGGATGAATGACTTCGTTTTTCCGAGAAACCGAACCCAAGATTCTGTGTGTATTTCTCGCGCACCAACTTTAACCACTGCCCTACCCCGGTCTCCTATTACAAACATAAACTGAACTCAGTTTCTGCTAGCGCATTTGTTTTCTTTTCACAAGACCTGTTTTTTATAGTACATTCTAACCATAAATTCCAATATTTTTGGTTAGAAAATAGTTCCTTTATGTTTTGCAGAAAAGTTTCTTGGTGTCAAAAAAAGTTTCTAACGAAGTAGCGCTTCAATAAGCCTAGCAAAAGCTTTCTGAAGCAGAATAATCAAACGATTACATAGCAGAATTCATGTAAAATCAGACGGAATGAGAAAAGAGTTTAAAAAACAAAATATTCACTTTCATAACGCTGAGATATTTGCAAAAGGGCGGAACGCAAGTGTTCGCGGTGGGGAACGAGCGCGCTATTGTCCTTTCCGGGGAGTAACGCGTTCACCACCACACCATGCGGGTCTTCCTTTCGCTTGTCTCTCAGCTGGGCAAAAGATCGATAGAACTAGCTGAGAGACAGGCGAAACCAAGGACCCTCATGGTGTGGTGGTGAACGCGTTAGTCACCGGAAAGGATAATAGCGCGTTGGTTCCCCAACGCAGACACCTACGGTCCGGAGTTCTGCAAATATCTCAACGTTATAAAAGTTATATTTCGCAACATACCCTGCCGTTAAAAAGAATAGGCAGTAAATAAAAAAGGACAAAATAATCATTTTGGTTCTTGTTTCTAAACCACATTTCGACAAGTGACGTGAAATATTTAGAAAAAAACGAAAACTGATTAAGAAATAAAACCTTGGGAAAATCCATCCTAAACAATTTATCTCAAAGGTTTTTTAAACAGCTCAATTCAATAAATACGCTCTTGATGAGGGGTATCGCGTGGCGCAGAGGTCGGAGCCGCCGTGCAACACACACGTGGAATCGATCCCCGCGCCCATGGCCCACCAAGACATCTATCCCTCCGGGGTCGGCAAATTGGTACCGGACTTGTCTAGGAGGATAGCAACATTGAGGAGCAATATTATAGCTGATATACAATATTCATACCAACTTACTTCGTAATTAATATTTCGAGTGAAAAACTGACCGAAAGAGACATTTGACTGATTGCATTTGATTAAAATTATTTTAAAAAGAAGTAACGAAAATACTGGCTTTTGCTGCTGCTTTTACACTAAGAAGCAAATTCCTCATTTCCGTACAACAGGCCATGCCTTGTCTCTCAATTTAACACTTTTTGTAAACCTAACTGACAACAGGGTTTGGCTTTTTCCTGTTTGACTTGGACTTCATATGAGTCATATATACACATAGGACCTAAGCATTACTGCTTTGCTAACTAAAAAAGTGCTGACAAAAACCGAGAAAGGACAGATTAATTTCGTCAGCAGCTGCGACGGGGACGACGACGGCGTCGAGATCGTTGCCGCGTTCTATCCGTAGCCATTCCGTCGATGGGCGTGGCCAGGTTGACCGTGTTCTTCTTCGTCCGACGATGTTGTGTCTCTTCATCGGAGCGTTTTCACTCTATTTATGGAATGACACGAATGAATATTCAGTCAGTATCGAAATTTCGTTTCGTATTCGTTTTATTTATAGCAGCTATAATTGGCATCATTGAATCGAAAGAAGACGTTAGCAACAACAATCGAGATTACAAGCGTCAACGTCGACGGTGCCGACTGTGATATCAAAGCACTCTGGGTCGAGCCGAACAACTGCGAACAACTCTAACTAGCGATC
This sequence comes from Angiostrongylus costaricensis, assembly GCA_900624975.1. Classification (NCBI taxonomy): domain Eukaryota; kingdom Metazoa; phylum Nematoda; class Chromadorea; order Rhabditida; family Metastrongylidae; genus Angiostrongylus; species Angiostrongylus costaricensis. The sequence goes on from UYYA01000361.1 coordinate 2,869, forward strand.
CATTAGAATTTCAACTAATATTAACGACTCTACTCGCTATCTAATTAAGTGGACGTGTGTGGCAGCGAAGTTGTTAGAAATATCTTGCAAAATAAACAGGATTTTTCGTTCGTTACTATGCCCGTGGCCAACCACCTCCCCTACATCCCTTCTAGGCTCGGAAAATTGATGACATGCTTGTCTGTGAAGACGAAATACACTGATACTGACATCACACGTCGGCATGTCTTTTTAAATCATTATAGAGAGCGGATGGGCGTTCCATGAACTCTAATGCTGCGAATGGAGTTGAATGCATGGCGTATCCCTGAAGGAATGAGGAAAAACCGGACTGTCTATCTATTTACCGTTCCCCAGTTAGATAGAATGTTGAAAATTTTGCTAGATAACTATAAGGAGAGACTAGCGAGTAGATCGATCGATACAGAAATAACGACGAATTTTGTCATTACGTTGTTTTCACAAAATTATTTTGAAGTAAATATTTAGTGTTAGTATTTTTGTTGCATATCACTTTATAGCTTATCTTCTATTTAATTATTTGCCATGCATGGAAACAATTTCAGTACTTATTTCATAGTTATTTTAACCCGGTTGAAATGATGCTCTCGAATTTTTCTACTTTGACTGAAAAGGTAATGTTTGATCGAATCTTATTTATAGCATTTCGGAGTTTTCTTTCAAAATCCGCTGTTACTTTTGTATAGTCAATCTAGTGGTTTGTGTAGGAGCTGTGGCTTCATCCCCCTACACGGTTCCCAACCACTTGGTCGACTAATCCCTGAAACCTTGGCTGTTATGGAAGAATCCTAGTCATAAATGCAGTACACGTTCTTACGACCCACAAAGGCTGAAGACTACTTGCGCCCAAAACCTGAAAGAATCCTAACCTTAATACCATCAGCACTCCAGCGCAAACCACACCATACCGCCGTCAGTCACGGCGCAGAAGATAGATGATTAAAGAGGGCCGATTCCCAACCGAATCGTCCTACGGACATAATCTTGACCCAGGATGACGGAAACAAAGATAAAGAAAGAGATGAATGAGTTGTTAGATCCGCTGGAATTGAGAGTGCTAGATTTTCATACAAATAGGGAGGTTAAGTAATAAGGGTAGTCGGGAGCAAACAAAGGCTAAATTTTAAAAAAATTGCAAAAAGAAGCAATGGATATGAGCTCAGCATGGTGTTCAATGCTAGCAATAATAAGACGCATGAAGAATATTCTCGACGAATTAGAACAAGTAGATGGAGTGCTGTACTGTAATGCAAACGCTTTTCATTACAGTAATTGATATAAATGAAGAATTTTACTTGGAGGTTATAAAATAGGTTATTGTTAGTTCTATATTCTCTGTCGCGCGTAGCGCAGTGGTCGGAGGCGCCTTGCAACACACACGTGGAATCGATCCTCGCGCCCTTGGTACCAGACCAGACTTGTCTGGGAGGATAGCAGCACTGGATCGATACATCGGTATGCCACCGCGAGTCATTGTAAAGGTCAGATATGCGTTCAATCACCTTAATGATGCTTAATGAAGTCGAATGCATGGCGCATCCCCTATTGATCAACGCCGAGAGCTTTATCGCTTTTTTTGTTCTCTGTCAATAGCTGAGTAGTGTTAACAAAGGCGCCCCCTAACCGTAAAGTTCACGTATGAACAGCTGTGAATGAAAGCATTGCCTTCCTCCCAAAACTAGTGTATTCAGCAACTACTAAAATATCTTCCTTCTTAACTCAAAACTTAATTCTTGTAGCAGTAAAATGTGTCGTGGCTACGAGGAAGAAAGCAGCTCTACGACATTCGAAGCAGTCTAGCAATTAGACTGATATTACCGCTTCACTGATTTATCTCTGAGGCTTTACGAATACCATATTAAAACAAACTCTGCCTTCGTCCTAGTCTCATGTTAGAGCTTCCCAACAATAGAAACGAAGGGCTTCGTATGCGGGTTTCTTACAAAGTAAACACTTGAAGGCTCTTTTCCTGGGTGGGAAAATTGGTACCAGACACGGCTCGCGCTCACAAGCCATTTGGGACCAAATATTGGAGTTCAAGAAATTAATGTCAAATTTATAATTTCACTTTTCCTGCATATGTTTTAGCAAAGTTTTTTCGTTTGAAAAATGTACTACCACACATTCAAAGCTTATTTTACGTCTTCTCGCTCCGTATAGTTGAATTAAATGTCCATTTGTGAAGTTTCGAAGGCTAAAATTTTAGTTGTGGGAAGAGTAATTTAGACAGATGTACTCTTACGAAACCAAACTCGGACATAGTGCAGCCGAACCGACGGAAAAAAATTTAATGGAGACACAGAGCCAAGGAAGTGTTATCGAACGCACAGCGCAATGGTGATTTGGAAAATTTCGCCACGGCGAAGTCGATCATCGCGTTGAGTGACGTTGCGGACGTTCATCTGAGTTGAATAGTTTGGTGAAATATGAATACATAAAGAAGTGTCTGAAAATTTGCAGAAAAACTCAGTGTAAGAGTATGAGCTTCTTTGCAGCATTTGTAGAAAAGTGGAATGTCGAAGAAGCTCGAAAAATGGATACCACATGGATCGAATTACGACTAAAGAGATCGTTGTTTCGAGCTATTTCCTGCAATTCCCTACGTAACCAGAACCAGTCATTTCTCGACTGTATTGTGATGTCCGACGAGGGTTGGATCCTCTACAACAATCGGTCACAATCAGCTTACCGTTTGTACCCTAATGAGGCACAGCTGCATTTCACAAAGTCGAACTTGCATTGAGAGAAAGTTGAGCTGATCGCTTGGTGGTTTACAGCCGATTTCATCAGTCACATATTCCTGAGCCGTGTGGAATAATTACGGTGAAGAAGTACATGCAAAAATTCAATAAAACGTACTACAAACTTCAACGGCTGCACTGTTCAACAGAAAAGAATCAATCCTTCTTTACGACAACTTATGGCCACACGACGCTGCAGAGGTTGAACGAACTGGGCTACGAACCCTGCTTCAACCGCTATTGTCAGAGCTGTCAACTGTCAGAGCTCACTTCTACTTCTTCAAGTATCTAGATAACTTCCTATGAAAGAAATGTTTCATAGACCAAAGTGAGACCGAAGCTGCCCTCAACGACTTCATTACCCCCAGAACTACAGAATTTTATGCAGCCGATGTAGGTCAACTAGGTTCTCTTTGGTAGATTCCAAATGTGTTTATTGCCATCAATAGAGTCTATTTTAAGCTGATATACGCCACTTTAGAAATGCAGGTTGATATTCGGTATTAATTTTCTGAAGACCTAATATTTATTCAAACACCTCGGTGATGTCATAAATAGAGTCAAATATATGCTAGATCGCTAGAGCAGTGATTAACGCAGAGAGTTTTACCTTGCTTATCGAGACAAATACATAAAAATAGTTTGCTTGGCTTTTCTTAGCTTTTATTTTATTTGTACACAGCTTGTTTTATTCCCTTATAGATTACAAGGAAACAGTATGTGCTGAAAATGAGTCAGACCTTCCTCTCTCGCACTTCCCAGTTACCCCATTAACCTTCTCTCCGAGCTGAGGTGCAGGATACAACCCAGATATACACGAACATTCGCACCGATTTGCATAAAAATGTATAAATTAGTCTGATGTAAAAGAAACAGCGAGCACATCCTCTTGATTTCTTCTGCGTGATGCGAACTGGAGCGAATTTAATGCTGTGGTTAGATATACCCTGTACTCAGTACCTGGGTCTTCGGTTAGGCTTTCTGGAAGAATGAAACCATTGGTTTGAAACAAAGCTTCCGGAAGTCATTCTATAGCTCAGATATGCATTCAGTCGCCTTTAGGACGCTATCGAATGCACGGCGCATTGCTCAGAGATTGATCAATGCTGAGAGCTTAATTAATGCCCTATTTCCGTTCAAGTACTCTATTGTATTGTGGCTTTCAAGTGCCAAGTTCTAGAACATTATCCGACAGCCGGAAAAGTTGAGGTGCAACCAATATGAGATAGCTTCTCATGATAGAGAAAAGCTGGACATCTCAGCAAAATCGAGAGGCAAAAGTTCTTCATTCGAGACATATTTTTAAACTTTATTTCATTAAAATGTAAGTCCAACAAATAAAATACCTCGACACTCTTATAAAAACAACTAACGGAGTTCGCTTACTTCAGTCCATTTATGATGTGTAATTCCATTCCTTGCCGTTTAATACGTTGACTTGAAGATCCAATAATGCATGACGTGAAGATTGAGAGAACATAATGGTCACGATGAGAAGGAAAAGATCATTAACAAGAAGGCTACGTCTGTCTCTCTCAAAGATCGTTTTCTCTAGGTCCGATCTTCCTTAGCCGATAACCCATGGTATGCATATTGTAGTGCCAATTTTCTGTTTGGTGCGTTGCGGAATTTTTTTCACCCCACTATGTATATTCATTCGCTGGGTAATCGAAAGCAGACCAAAGTAGTAGGAGCGGGACAGAAAAATTCACTCTTTAGACTTGACGATTTGCAAAAAACTTTTTACGAAAAGGTTCATTGGTCGGCAATTTGGCCCACAACTGATTCTTATTTCATTACAAATACTATGGTCAATCTACGGAATGTGTGGATATACAAAAATTGAAATGGGCTCGACATGCGGCTCAAAACAATTCCACGTGCTGACAGCAGTGTATTTGTTTAGTGGACCATAGTATCACACACTAAGTAGTGGTGTCCATATTACACATACAGAGTGATAGAAGAAAGCCTCTTCTACAATGCCATCACCTTCCATCCCTTAAAGCACTCAACTTATCGGAAAATTGTTTTTTATTGTCAAAAACCGAAAAGTTGCGAGCCAACGAACGTATTCAACTCGGAGAGCCACGCTAAACTGCGCGCCTCTCTTATGGGTTAAGGGCTTTGGAAACCAGTCAACGTTAGATCTGTTCATAAGGCCAGTGGTGTTATGGAGCGTAAACAATATCGTCAACGCTGCAAAGGAGATGTGGATCTTCACTATTGACTTTCACCTTCAAATTACCTCATTTCACCACTCCAATAAAACTCTCGAGAGCGTTAATGATCAATTTTCACAAGAAAATCTTATGTCGTCGAATTCTTTCTCAATAGCTTGACGACGACGACGAAAAACGAAAATTAACGGACGGCACACTCCGCGTTGACCAATCCTTTGGGGATGCACTATGCAGCGGACTTCATTCTGAAAGATTATTGAATTCACATCTGGCCTACTCTGGGCACATGGAGGCGGTGTCACATCGTTGTACCAGTTTAATTCTATTATCATCCACGATGAGGGCGCGTGTAACGCAGAGTTTAATGGTGCCTTGCAATACGCACTGAATCTGTCCGCTGGGTCGTTCGCACTAACCAAGCTTACCATCCTTGCAAGCTCTTCAAATTGTTACCAATTGTGTGGGGCGGTAAGAGCACTGACTTGATACATCGGTAGGCCGCCTCTAGTCACCGTATAGAATATACATGCATTCATTCACCTCTACGATACTTGAATCGAATGCATGGGCACACATTTGAGGGATTTATCACCTTTTTGTCCTTTGCCTTCCTTTACAAGTACGCTACTATATTCTCAACTCCTGTGAGATGTAGGGATTAGGCCGTCGTGGTGCGAGATCGAGCAAACGAACGCGTACTTATTCTAGAGTCTCTCTAACCACTGTGCTACACTTTCAACAAAAATTATAGTAGTGAGTATACCTTATGACATGAATAAATAAATATTTATATATAAAGTTATTGCATATCTCAGAAAGGATAAATTCATAGGTTTTCTTAATAACTCGAAAGACCGACTTTCTATGAACCTCGGCATAGATAGTTGATATATTTATTTATGTGATCTTATAAACTGATCTTCTTAAGCTGACGCGAGGTTCGTACAGGTCTTCGTTGTCGTTGCTTTTGATGTTATTGAACGATGGCTGACGTTTCGGCGACTTCGCCTTCCTCAGAGCCGTGATGTTACGTGCGGGACTCAACGACAACGACAACGAAGATCTGTACCAACCTCGCGTCAGCTTAAGAAGATCAGTTTATAAGATCACATAAATAAATATATCATAGGTTTTTATTATCTCTTAAACACAACACATTTAAAAGCTTTTTTTGTTGTCAGAACTGATTTCGTAAGGATCGTAAATAGCATCCAAAACTTTCCGAAAATTATTCGATACAATTGTACAATCATAAAAACATTCGTGGACATTGTAAAAAAAATAAAAAAACGACAAAAAAAATCAGTAAAAATAACATTATCCCTCGGAAAGGGTAACAACAAGTTCGATCCCCACCGCAGACACCTGCGGTCCGGAGTTCTGCAAATATCTCAGCACTATTCTGGTAATAATAATATTGCTTAGATGCTAAAGGGATCGTTGCTTCGATTAGTATGCTGACTTGAAAGTTCGCTGAATTGAAACTACCGTTTCTAACTTTTAATTACAGTGTTAATAACGATGGAAGACCTATACACGATAAAGAAGCTTTCAAATGAGATGTGTTGAAAGGTATGATTATTGTCCTCTATTGCAAATGTTTATAAAGATTGAAAATTTGCGGGCATTTAAATTTATTTATTAGATAGCTTTGACAAAAAAAATACATTTGGAATCACTTATGGTTTAAAATCTTAGTGCAAGCCGAGTGTTTCTATGCATTCTACGTCAACGGCAGATTCGTACCCAGAAAAGTATCATCTAAGCTGGAAACAAAATCGTCAGACTCCTCCTAGAATACGCCAAGTCTACTTAAAATATACTGAAATAACTTTATTTACAGAGTTCCTGGAAGGAACTTGCTCACAAAATGGAGCATTCCCTCGTATTCATAGTGTGCAACCGCTTTGGTAACAGCCTAGGAACGCTTGGAGCAGGTTTCTCTAGTCTACAAGGGAACCCTGCCAAACCATTTACATACTTGTTAGGTAAAAGATCTTTTAGAAATTAGATTTTTTTTGGTAAAGACAAGCGACTTAATAATGAAATACAGCACTTGCTAGATGATTTGCTGCCCATTTGTTGATAAGAGGGACAGGAAAGAAGGCTTGATCAAAGCCGAAGTGAGAACTTTTTTGGTGGAAACAACATCTCAGATTGAGATAAGAGCTTCTCGCAAAACACCTAGTGATAAATTTTGCAGAAAAAAGTCACTTATTGAAAAAATGTTGGAATGTAAGGGTAAGGGCAAGGAGATGAGAGTGGCGGTAGGGTGTGCTGATGTTTTAAATCACGCATGCGTTTACATTGTAGTAAAATATATCCCTTGACATGAAAAAAGAAATTAGGACGAAGAAGGCTCGGTGCGGTGACTTTGGTCTAAACTATGACGATTAAAATGGCGTTCTTGCGTAGTTTAATCAACTTCAACATAATATAAAATTCATAGCGCTTGCTATAATTCATAGCCCTTGCGACGAACGTTCTGTTTTTCATATAGTGCCATCTGGCTCCATAATTCCTCTTATATATAAAATTTTGCGATATTTGGACAGAAGTATAAACAAACTGCCCTGGTTTTTCGTCTAATAGTGGTGAAAAGGGTCGTGCAATAACGGCGGGTTCGATTCCACGCCTAAGCCAAGCTAGCACTTTTGGATCGGCAAATCGCTCCCATGATTCTCCAGTAAGGTAGCAACAAGCGCTGATATGATATGTCCATAAGCACCCAATATTTATTCAATCACTTCTACGAGTTTACGAATGGAATCGAATGCATGGCGCGTCCAAAGAGATAGGGAAACTACAGACCCCCTATCCTTTATTTATTCTTACATTTGCGGAATTTTAGCAAAATTTAGCATAACATAATTCTAAACATAATATAATTGCATAATCCAATTCATACGTCTAAGGAACATCTCCGACGAAAAGTTGAAACAGAAAACTCGTCCACTCAATTCATATGCCTCTCTATGCTGCACATAATCAATCTTAGTGTTAGACTTTCGAACCAAAACGGGTAATAAGTAGAGAAGATGGTGGCGATAAAGATAATAACAATAATAGCAATGCTTATTATTAAGTAACCTGCAATTAATTTTGAGCAGGTTATTAACGTTAAAAAGCGCTCGTGTGGCGCAGTGCTCGGAGGCGCCCTGCAACACACACGTCGAATTGATCACCACGTCCGTGGCTCACCAACCCTTCCATCCCTCCGGAATCAGCTAATTGGTACCAGACTTGTCTGGGAGGATAGCAGCTCTGGGTCGATACAACGGCAGGCCACCGCGAGTCATTGTAACCGTCAGATGTGAATTCGATCACTTCCAGACGATACTTAATGAAGTTGGATGCATGGCGCATCCCTAGAGGATTGATCTACTCCGAGAGCTTTATTCTTTAACCTTTTTATTCCCGTTAAGTTTTGTCATTTCGATCAAGTTATAGAAGATGAAGCCATGTTAAAGATCCCTACTAAATTGGCGTCATAATGTTCTCAAATTTTTCAGCTGAATTCCTAACATCACGAAAACTAATAAATTCTGAGAACGTAATAAAAATATGTTGCACTTTCAATATTCATTAAAATATTTTCCACGCCCACTCGGAAAATATCACGCAGAATATTCTGCGGAGTGTCGAATAGACTTTATGCTCATGATGTCTCCAGTGTAAACAGGATAGATTTTTTGGATACCCATCCGTATCACCTCAAAGATAAAAAGATGAAGCGTTTGGCATTAATCAATCGCTGAGGGATGTGCTATGCATTCGATGTCAACCAGGATCGGTCGAGGTGATTGAATGCATACCTGACCAACGATGACTTGCGCTAGCCTAGCCATTTATCAATACAGTTTAAATTCTCTTGGAGAAGTCCGGGACCAGTTTACCGTCGCAGCAAGGATGAAATGTTTGCTGAGCGTGGCACGTGGGATTAAACTAATGATGACGTTTGTATTGGCGGTCACTTCTAACCACTGCGCTACACGCGCCCAGTATAAGCGCCTTAATAGTCGGGTAACTTAAACCAATATCGGTACTGAGAATTCGTCATCGTCCTGTGTTAGAGCTGTTCTACAGAGTCCTTTAGCTCAACTCAGATTGGATAATGCGCACTGTATAGAATCGCACAAAGCTAAAGGATAACTGCATCGTTCAACTTTAAACAAATAGGTCTCACCTCGAAGTGAACTCTATTAAGGAAACAAAAATAATAGAAATCTAAAGGCTCTTGCCTATTGTGCTTGTCCTATTAAGGTGAAATTTCTAGAATCCCACAGGAAAAAGCAGATCCTGTTTCCCACTTTGTCTCTATTATTGTAATTTCCGTGCTTGCGTCAGAAATTTTGAAAACATAAACGCCACTCCTAATATTACCCATGAGTTAGAGTTTAAACAGATTTGAAGTCAAGAAATCTTTCTACAAAATGATTTATATACTTGAGAAAGTAGGGTAAAGCCTCTTACCTAAGGTCATAGAGTATTTAACTCTTCACTACTCTATTTGTGAAAAAATTACTGGCAGCTATCGAAAAACCAACACCGAAGGGTTAAGCGATTTTCCACGAAGAACATCAAGCTTTTGGTATGACTTCCCAAGTGAGTGTTTCTAACGAGAAGGCAAGTTCTCATGGGTAGCTGGTAGGGTTCGTTTTACATGACACAGATATGCATGTAGTCTCAACAGCTAAGAACAATTGCTAACCACAGATAAGGTCAATCAAGTATCAGTTCAAAGCCTCTTATTGAAATGAGTCAATCTAACGACGACAAACGGTTTCATGGTATCACATCTATGGTTGTATTCATGGTTTCACATCTCGACAACGGTAACAGATTGTCATAGTGTGAAGTAACTACTCTGCTGCATAAGAGCAGATAGTCGTTGATCAGAAATCGTTTTGCTATGCATAGTATAAACTGTGACACAACAGCTGACATAACGAATACGAACAAGTACCGCCGGTTCATTAGTATTCATTGGCAGCTCACTTCAATATTCGTTGCATCTAATAGGAGCGTGCTTTGCCTGGACTCTGAAGGACAGAAAGGGTAGGCAAGCAGCTGTAGAATTTAACGCCATACACACGTCAGACATTCAAGGTACTAACGAGTAGTCGATCTTATAAGAATGCAGAGTGTCTCTACCATTACTACTTATGCGATTTTCATAAAAAACAAAGCTATGAACACTAGATTGGCAGCCTTGGAACTGTAGCACGTTACCTAATAGAGAAGAACAGAAGAACTTCTAAGAACTCTTTGTTTGGTCCCAAGACCGACATTCTATTTACCTCGGCATTGATTGATAATTCGATGTTTTTCTTATATAAGCAGACACGAGGTTGTTATTATAGAATTTATTAGGATACAATAGCTGACGTTTCTTTGTTTGGTCGTTCTTACTTCATTCGTACTGCAGCTTTTTTCTCTACCTATCCGAACCCAGCAGTAGTCACTTAGGCATTGACTATGGCAGATCTCGATGGATTTTACCCTTATGAGTGGCAGAATGAATAAGACCATTGCTACAGCTTCTGTTAGGACGTTCAGAGTGCTTCACTTTATCATAAAGACATTTAAAAAACAAAATATTCACTTCGTAACATGCCAGAGAAAAAAACTACCGTTGGAAAACGTGGTTTCAGCACTCGTCAGCCATCTGATGGCTTATTCAACTATTCAAAGCCGATTACATATTCTCCAGAAACGTTGTCTATCTATAATAGATTAAGATGGCGTTGAATAAAGATGCTGAATGGGTGGATGAACGCGAATGAGTAGTAAAAAGCGAATTGCAGTTGAAGCCTATAAGAGCTTTGAACATGTTGAAAAGGATAAATGGCGTCCTTAAATGGAACCACTTCTTCAACCACCACCACCACAACCACGACGATGTCCTTCGTAAGTGCACTGCTGATAGAAGGGTTAGGTTTTGCACTAAGACTAATGCGTTGCGTTAATCACTTGATGTACATAAACGACGAAATCCAGATTGCGGACATAAGCCGATGATCGAAGATTATGAGCCCTGCCCTTACAGAGTGCGAAGTCAGCCCAATGAGATCTGTCCACGTAATTCGAGGATAGTTACCGTACACAAAAGCCATAGTACTGTGACTTCTTTATGAATTGACTATGTCAAACCAACGACGAGCACATGAAAGGGTTCTGGTGCAGTGGGCTATCTTGACCGTCACGGAGACCTCGAAAGCAGATAGTACCGTTGAACTGAGTGTGTTCTTCAAGAGAAGCGCTGTGCATCTGGGCAAGTCATAATTTAAACTTTCAGTCACATTCATTGAGGCAATGCAAAAAGACGTTTTTTTATGCTGATTTTATAATATAGCCGTAATCTCTATACCGAGTTCCATGAAAATGCAACGCTCCACTCTATTCAATTCAACTCAGTGGAACGACTACGAAGGCTCGTATCGCAGAAAGAACTAATTTGACTCTAATCAGTGGGGCTCTGAAGAAAGCGAAGAAGCCGAAACGTGAACCACAATAGAAATCCGTAACAGCCCCATGTAAGCTTAACAGTAAGCGAGGACATTCAGCACAGCTACGACCTACATACGTAGCAATAAGTACTTCTATTTGACTGGATAAAACAGGGGTTTAATACTAAGTTCCCATGCACGAAAAAATCACAAAAACAATATTTATAAAGTCCTGGTAACGGTTGTGTGTATCTCCGTGGTTAGATGTGTTCTGCAATACACATAGGTCGTTGGCTCGATCCCGATTCTTGAGCTAACAGGACCTCCCAACTCTTAGGGAGTCAGCAAATTGGTACGGTATTAACGTAAAAGGACAAAAAACAGATACATCGATACACTGGCAAGTTATTGCATTACCCAAATATGACCATTCCTTGACTTCTTTGATGCAACGAATGGAATCGAACGCACGATGTACTCTCATGGAATTGATCTCCAAGTACTCTATACTTCGTCCTTTAAGAACAACAAGCAGTACGCTGACCATTGTGATCAAGCACTTTTTTATCCTTGTGACATAGGTAGATTATGCTCAAACATAGATTTTTTTTCCAACGAACGCAATCGAGCTTAGTGCAACTTCTGAGATCAGTGAAAATCAATAACTTTATTTATAATGACGTCATTCGCACAATTTTGCTAAAATACCACTTAAATGGAGTTTGTTTCTTTTCTGGTCAAATTTTGGTCTTTTGAAGGTGGTGAATTCTTGAAAGACGTTCTTATCACAATTGTGCCGAGATATTTGCGAAAATCGGAACTGCTGGTGTCTGCAGAGGGGATCGAACACGCCATTACCCTTTCCCGGGGCTAACGCGCTTCGCTACACCATGGGTGTTCTTCGTTTCGCCTTTCTCTCAGTCGCGTTATTGACCTATGGGTGCTATCAGCAATCACTCGTCAACGGAATTGATACGCGAAGGATAAATCGGCATTGAACTAAGTTAAGCTGAAGTTGTAGGGCAAATCACAAGAGTTCTTATCGTTCTCCACTTCTTGAGCAGTCAATGGTTTCATCTTTCCAAAAGGAAAAGTCGTATAGGCCTTTAAGAAAGTTAATAGCTATGTATATATGAATGTAAAGTGAGCATCTGGATCGGACGTAATTTATAAAAATATTACAGAAATAGTGCATGTTAAAAATTGGCATAGTGTTCGAAGGGGCGTGTGTGGCACAGTGGTTGCAGGCGCCACTGCGACACACACGTAGTCGATCCTCTGGTCCATCGCACACCAAACCTCCCATCCCTCCGGCGTCGGCAAATTGGTACCAGACTTGTCTGGGAGGATAGCAGCACTGGCTCGATACATCGGTAGGCCACCGCGAGTCATTGCAAAGACCAAATTCAATCACCTCCAATGATGCTTGATGAACTCGAACGCATGGAGCATCCCTCGGGGATTGATCAACGCCGACACCTTTACCTTTTTTTATAGTGTACGATCAATAAATGTTTGTAAAAAGTGATTGTGCGTAAAAAACATGTCGGAGTTCATGAGATTAGAGGATGTCGCAATAAGGAAGAAACTACAGAAGCAGAGACGAGACATGCGTCTGAGACGACCATCTGGTAGCCTGTGAAGACCGCAATGCTATTTGATCTATTGATCTACTAGAATTCAATACATTTCTTGTGACTTGTTTTCACTGGATATAGGTACAAGTGAAGGTAATGAGGAAGATTTTTTTCCTAACAATCATAACTGACAACAGTGATTGTATCTCCTTTACGAAAAGAGGATAACCCTTGCAGTGCTTCGATATCTCCATCTAAAGCTCTCAGTCCAATCAGGGGCTGGTTAAAATCAAAAAATATTTCACTCTCATTATAGTTAAAACTAATTACTCCTAAAAATCCTTCCATGCTTTATATTCTTGTTGAGCAAATACGAAGTGTTATCTTATTTCTTTATTTACGAACAAACCGACGTTTCGGCGGATATCACCTTCCTCAGGGCCTGGAAAGGTGAAGTTGACCGCAATCTCTCCAGCCAAACACCTCCATAACCAAGCAGAAAAAATACTAATGATTCAATGTGATTGAAATCTTGGTTTAGCATTTCTCTGTTTGGTCATGAAGGTGTTTGGCTGGGTAGATTGGGGTCAACTTGACCATTCCAGGTTCTGAGGAAGCTGATATCCGCCGAAAGTAAGCTTGTTCGTAAATAAAAAAATAAAATAACACCTCGTGTTTGCTCAACAAAAATATAAAGAATTTTGAAAGGTTTCGAAATGGAATATCAAGAATTGTTCTATCAATGGCGAGGTTAATAGAGTCGGTCGTGGGAATAGTTCCGTATTTTTCTGTTCTGGGATTATGAGACCTAAAAGAAGCAGTAGAGTGTTTGTGCCGAGGGAAAATTTCCTGTAATCTTTGGCTTTGGACCCATCTTTAGATCTGTAACGGTTTAACTCTCTCTCTTTCTTAAAAGCAGAAAATCGAAACAAATAATGTTACTCTGACAACAAAAATTCATTTCTTGGTTACAAGAAAAACAAAGATGTTTATAAGCTGAAATTTGAAGAAAAACAAAGCACAGCAGTCCTCTGGTAATATTTCACTATGTGGATTTCACTACTTGCTGCTCGAAAAACGTGGTAGAGTTGTTATGCAACACACGTTTGATCTCTGGTTCAATTCCGAGCTGAGCCAACTAAACCTGCTGTCCCTTCCAAGTAGATAAATTGGCATCACAATTCTATGGGAAAAGCTCGATGCTATCAATGCATTCTGCTAGTAGTTATCGTTGATCAGGAGAATGCTTTAACAAAGATGTTCCAAAATTCCATGGAGAATTAACTGGGCTAGCATTCTATGAAATTCATGAGAAAAAATTGATCCTCAAGGTCCCAACTGAACAAATAAGCAAAAGCGAAGAAATTAATGGATGACGGACACGAGACGACGAAAGAAATGAAGGAATTGCTGAGATCCACAAAACATGTCCCAACAACGATGGACAATCACCTAATGATGAAGGCCTGGGAGCGTCCTAGCTGGGTTGTCCCGGGATTCCTTAAAAAAATTTCGCCGTCAGTGAGGAAAGGTAGATTCTGAAACGACAGTTGCTGAAGTCTTGTGAGAACTCAGTCATTTCTATGGTGTTTATGACAACGAAATGAGTGGAAGGAATGGTGAGGCTAGTAGAATATGTGTGTAGGGAACATTCTCAATTGTTTCGAAACCGACTTCCCTTGAACCTCGGTATCACTAATCAATATGTATTCTTTCTTCGATGAGCTTACACGGGGTTGATAATGATGTTTATTTTCGGCTAACGTTTCGATGCCTTCGTCTTCCTCAGAGCCGATGATCCGAGTCGATGGTCCTCGCTTGTTATTCGTTCCGACGTGGCAGCTTCACCTTCGTGTCGAGTCAGGCCTTCTTCAGTGAGCCATCTCCTCGAATGAGGCATCCTTACTCAGTGCTACCCTTTTATACACGATGCTGATGGTGAATATAATGATAATGTCCGGTGATAACAACTTGTTTTTCTTCCGGACATAATCATCGTGCACATCGTGCAGAAGTCGATGTTATTATCAGCTAGCATAAAGCGTAGTAACATTTCGAAACCAACTTTCCTTGAATCAAGAATTCATCGAAGAAAGAATACATATTCTCAATTGTTATTGAATATTCTCTGTCTTTACATTATTTCTTTGTTGACTATTGTTCATCGAAGATGCATTTGACTCGTGCTGCTTAGTCATCTCTAAATAGCAAGGTCTACTGCATTCTTAGAGCTTCCCACTTGCCATTTCTTCAGATGAAGGCATTCGAGGCTACTGTACTGTCCATTGAATCAGTCTCGTAAGATGGCATTTCCTCAGAAAAAGTTTTCTTACCTGGCCCTCGAACCAGCTGCACACTGTATCTTCAACAATCCTAGCTAAATACCACGTAGTTGTAAATATCAGTCTGGTTGAGTAGATATTATGATAGTAATAGCAACAATAAGTAGGACGGATAGCACAGTGGCAGTTATGTCCTTCGTCACGAGCATGATGCTAGTTCTATTCCGTTCCGAGCCAACCAAGCCTCCTATACCTCCGGCATCGGGACATTGGTACCGGACTTGTCTGGGAAATAATAACTTTCTGCAATACAATTAGGAACACTCCAGCACAACTATCTCAGAACTCCAAGGAGAATTGCTCGACCAGCATTCCACGACATTCAAGATGAGCTGAAATCCTCAAGCAGCTACCGAATCCACACGTAAAGTTGGAAGACCTCCAAAGACAGTGGATGCGAGAAACGAACTGGATGTGAGAAATGTTGCGATCTGCGCAACAGATATCCGAAGAGAGGTCAAACAAAAAGAAATAAACAAAAATAACAACAATAACAGTACGATGACAATGATACAAGACGAGGACTGGGAATTAGAGAAGCACTGGTTGGACGAACTGAACGAACTGAAAGCTGACGGAGAGCAGTTTACAATGTTAGCATAGCGGTGTTTAGATAGGCTTGTTGAAGATACAGCGTGCAGATAGCTCGAGGACCAGGTAGCAAAACTTGCCAAAGCAGTGCCATCTGACGAGACTGATTCAATGGACAGTACAGTAGCTTCGAATGCCTTCATCTGAAGAAATGGCAAGTGGGAAGCTCTAAGAATGCAGTGGACCTTGCTATTTAGAGATGACTAAGCAACACGAGTCAAATGCATCTTCGATGAACAATAGTCAACAAAGAAATATTCAAACTGAAGCCGAACAAAAACGAAAATCTGTAACACATTCGTGGACGATACTTGCAAGCCATCGAATCGGAGGAAAGAAGTGCTAGGGTTTGCACAGTATCTACTAGCGGATCATATTCAAAAAAAAACAGAATTAAATTCTTATTGGAAATTTTTTTGAAGATGAGTATTTGTGTGGTTTCAAGGTTGATCTATCGTTATATTTTGCATCGAAACCACCCTCTTCTCTTTAATGGGTTATTGTTCGGCATTCATACATTTAGCGCTCACACTACCTTATGAGCTCCACTGTCACTTGATTACTTTTCTGTCATCTTCTCTCCCCAATGCCTTAGTGAGAACACTAGTTGTGGATGAGGATCTTCTCAGGATGCTCTTCTTGCCAGCATAAGGCGTTCTCCTATGTAATCACCAGAAGTATTCTTTAACTGACATGAATCGAAGAGCTTTTTCTTTCTGAATGGCATTGCTTCGTTGAGAATTCATTTTTAATTAGTCTGGTGACGTTAACCTTTTCTTTCGGATTGTTTCGAGGAATTTCATGCTTGTTATATGAATGTCATCTCCGTTTTATGCCAGACCGAAACAGATGCAAATCTTAATTAGACGATAGGTAAGCTGCTGTGCAGGCCTTTCGATAACAGCTCTTTGATGGCTAGACTCCTTGAGGACTTGATGATTTGAGAACCGCAAAGAACTTGAATCTCTTCTTCATTCTCACGTCATGTATTGCTTAAAGGTAAAATTATGGCCCGGAAACATCCACTCAGCAATTTTTGTAAAGAATTATTAGCCGAATCTGCTCGCTCACTAATGTGAATATTAGGGTGAAAAAACGCAGAATAAATAAGATTGATGGCCTTCAGAATATCAAAAAATCAGACCAAATACGAATTAAATCACTTTTGCGGTGCTAGGAATGGAGCGGAATACATGTCGTATCCACCAAGGATTGATCAACTCTGAAGGCTTTATCACTTACACTTACCGAAGATGGTTATAAATTTTTTAAAAAAGTACCATTGGAATGCCAACGTAGAAAGGGAGCAGTGGTAATCCTCAACTGATTTCATCTCCGCACCTCTACCATTCGTGTCGATAATGAGATTGGGATCAATTCAAAGACAAAACAAACCAAAAAAAACTGATAACTACGAAAGATGTTAACGTTTAGATGAAAGTGGTACCTTATTAAGGCACAAGCAGAGCGAGTTATAACATGCGACTTGTGTAGGGTAAATAGTATCATAGACATAAAGAAAAGGGTAAAAAAACTTCACTCCAGATTCGGAAAAGAACTCTTGCGATGAAAATGAAACTACAATGTAAGTACGGTAGAATTTGAGCGAACGACTCAAACTAGGAGAGAAAAGCAAGGAAGGCCTGAGCTTTCGTGTATCCTGCGAAAGCAGTTTGATTAAGACCGAACTTTTGTCTGTGATTACAAAATTAAAAACGGCCTATTTGTACAATGTTATACAATGATGCATCATTGGGGAGGCGTAAACAGCTGTGGTTTGAGCTGTTGGTTCGATCCTGGTCCTTGTGCAAGTCCCCCGTGCTTCCGAGTTTAGCAAACTGGTGCTAGATTTCGTCTTTTGAATCAAAATATCGAACTCCGGTTAACCACAGTAAGTCATCACATGAGCCAAATATGCCTTCAATCACGTCAGCGTTGTTAAGATTTTACGAAAATCTATCGTTTTCTTTCTCAGAAATCGCGATGTTTTTAAACAACATGCATTTACTTCCATAAAATAACGCACATTCAGCACAACCGTAGCTGACCCCTCGGCAGAATCGCCTTCTTCAAGAGCCGCTTTTTTTTTTCATCTGTCTTCCACCGAGGAAGAACAGCCGCTCAGAATCGCATATGGTTATAGGCGATATTATTTACGACTGTTCATTTTTATTTTACGAAAAACTGCACAACGCTTCATATGGTCTACAACTTTATTAGTCTTCTGCTCGTGAAGCAATCAAGAAGCCTTTGGGTGAGTACCGGTGGCGTAGGTGCATGTTTTATTGGAAGCACAAATTAATACATTGGCAACAACATGAGCCATATATGGCTTATAAAGGATCACAATTAATTTGGCTTTCCAATGTCAAAAAAACATGTCTCAGCTCACAACAGGCTTTACTGGTTGAAAAATAAGCTGTTAGACTTCACAGATCTTAGCCAACATGAGGCGAATTACTTTCCATCTATTATAACGATATTATGATATTTTAAAGGTCATAAATCTTATTTATTTTTTTATCCTAATGTTCACTTAGCGAACGAGCAGATTCGGCTAAGAATTCATTACAAAAATTGCTGAGTGGAAGTTTCCGGGTCATAATTTTACGTTTAACCGACATATGACGCGAAAATGAAGAAGAGATTCAAGTTCTTTGCGGTTCTTAAATCCTCAAGTCCTCAAGGAGTCTAGCCATCAAAGAGCTGTTATCGAAAGGCCTGCACAGCAGCTTACCTATCGTCTAATTAAGATTTGCATCTGTTTCGGTCTGGCATAAAACGGAGATGACATTCATATAACAAGCATGAAATTCCTCGAAACAATCCGAAAGAAAAGGTTAACGTCGCCAGACTAATTAAAAATGAATTCGATGTTTTTCTTCAATAAGCAGACACGAAGTTGTTATTATAGAATTTATTAGGATGCAACAGCTGACATTTCGGCGGTTTCGCCTTCTTCAAAGCCTGGAAAGGTCAAATTGAGATGTGATCTACTCAGCCAAACACTTTCATAACCCCAGCAGATAAAACTTAACAAATAAATTTGTATTCGCATAAGAAACAGCTTCATTTGAACACCCACTGTTTATTTGTTGTAAGTATTTAAGTTAGTTGATGGCTAGCAGCCTCAAACTAATACATGAACGATAACTGTGTCCGTGTCAGGCCATTGGATTAGCCTGAGGTATGGCGCCAGGTCACGCGTGATGACAAGACACTCCTCCTTGCGGTTCATTTTTGAATTTTTGGAATTGATCCAAAACGCTTCAAGAGTTTTACGCGCTGATGTTTTCGATTCCTGCGTAAGGATAGTGACTCCTACTTCAAAATCGCCGTTCTGTTCCTGTATCCTATGTGCGCCTAGTGGAGTGTTTGGTTTTAATTTAGATTTACCGACCAGGTGTTCTTTCATGCGGACGCAGGGCGGTCTACCCGTTTCGCCAACGTATTCGTCCCTGCACGCTTTACAAAGAATTAGAAAGACTGCACTCAAACTCATGCAATCTCCGTCTCTACCGTTAGGGCAAATTATGCAGTTTTTCGTAATACATAAACGGTCATATAGGCGGTTGCGAACTAGCTGGCGTCTTAGAGCGTCGGATGGTATTTCCATCATTCTTACGGAATTTTTTTGACCTAGGAAAAACTGCATAATTTGCCCTAACGGTAGAGACGGTGATTGCATGAGTTCGGGTACAGTCTATCTGATCTCTTGTAAAGCGTACGGGGACGAATACGTTGGCGAAACGGGTAGACACCACAGAGTCAATGAGAATTTTTATGGCTCGAATGGATGTTTTGCTAGACAACTCTGGTACCGATTCGTCGACCAGGTAGGGAAAGAAACCGGAGCTAGACCGAACCAGTAAATGTTTGTGCATAATTGCACGGTATCTTTAGCTTTTGCGATTTATAGAGAGTACTGCGAGAGGCTTTAAATACCCTGCCATAATGCGATAGGCAGTAAATAAAAAGTTAGCACTGTGATTTCGGCTATAGCCTTTGCCTAGCTGGATTCATTGCCGATTTAGGCTCCCCAGATCAACCCCGTTGGCAAATGAAGGCTGATGGCATTAATCGACAAAACTAGCTGAAGGACAGGAGAAACGAAGGACCCCCATAGTGTGGTGTGAACGTGTTACTCCCCGGAAAGGACAATAACGCATTCGTTCCCCACTATAGACACCTGCGGTCCGGAGTCTTGCAAATATCTCGGCATTATTATGCTTGTGTCACATATTATGCCCTGCCATAAAGAAATAATAGGCAGCAAATGAGAAGGTTAACATAGTAAAAAACATGATTTTTTCCTATTTAGATAAAGGATACACGCTTGAATGGAGCTTGAGCACGTTTCCGTCGTTTGGACTATACGATAAAACCTTGCAAATTGGATTTCTTTTGGAAAAATAGAGTTGCCTGGATGTTCAACGAGGTGAAATCCCGACTCTTGACAGTTTTCCTTTGCAATCAACAACTCGGAAGTTATTTTTTGCCTGCTTTTGTAGAACGAATCACAACGCAATCACCTTTATCCCGAACGAATAAGCAATTAATGAAGGTAAGGAGTAAACGCTGCTTCTTATACATGAGGATAGTGACAAAACTTTGTACGTATCGCTATTCTAGGTCTTGGATATTTGTAGGTGAAATAGTAGTTAAAAAGACAAAGGATAAAACTCTCGGCGCTGATCAATCCTTGACGGATGCGCCACGCATTCGACTCTTCCAAGTATCATTAGATATGGTTAAATGCCTGTCTGGTCTATATAATGATTCGCAACTGTTCATCGATGCATTATCTTAATACTGTTAACCTTCTAGATAAGTTTGGTATACATTTTCCGACCCCGAAGGAATAAAACTCCTAGTGAGTGACGCAGAATCGAACTAAAGACTACCTATGTATTATAGGCCATCTCTGACTACTGTGCTGCTGCGCTCCTAAATAAATGCTTGTTCCACTGTTTAGTTAATAAGAGGTTCGTCATCTTTTCAGTAAGCAGTCACAAAGTTGTGATTATCCTTTTTAACCCTTTTATATAGTGCCTTTTTCTTTTTAATGGCAAGGTATGTTGCGAAATATAACTCGTATATAATGCTGAGATATTTGCAAAACTCCGGACCGAAGGTGTATGCGGTGGGGAACGAACGCGAGCTGTTGTCCTTACCGTGGAGTAGCGCACTTCACCACCACACCATCCGGCTACTTCGTTTTGCTTGTCTCTCAGCTAGCTCTATTGATCTTTTGCCATCAGCAATCACCCATTAACGGGATTGATCTGGGGAGCCCAAATCGGCATTGAACCCACTTAAGCTGAGGCTTAGTTATAATCACAATCTTAACCCTTAAATTTACTGCCTTTTTCTTTTTAATGGCGACTTTTTAATGGCAATAGCGCGTTCGTTCCCCACCGCATGCACCTGCGGTCCGGGGTTTTACAAATATCTCAGCATTATATACGAGTTATATTTCGCAACAAACCCTGCCATTAAAAAGAAAAAGGCAGTAAATAAAAGGGTTAAGATTGTGATTATAACTAAGCCTCAACTTAACTGGGTTCAATGCCGATTTGGGCTCCCCAGATCAATACCGTTGATGGGTGATTGCTGATGGCAAAAGATCAATAGAGCTAGCTGAGAGACAAGCAAAACGAAGTAGCCGGATGGTGTAGTGGTGAAGTGCGCTCGCTACTCGCCAGTATGGACAATAGCGCGTTCGTTCCCCACCGCATACACCTGCGGTCCGGAGTTTTGCAAATATCTCAGCATTATATACGAATTATCCTTTTTCCTGAGCAAAGCCGATATTTCGGCAGATTTCGTCACCTTCAGAGCCTAGGAAGGTCAAGTTGAGTGCAACCCAACCTGGTGAGCCAAATACTTCCATAACCGAAGCAAGAAAACGATGAAACTTAGATTTCAAACGCACTGTAAACAAAACCCCTTCTTAGCACACCCACAGTCATCCTTAAGTACCCGACCAGGTATTTGAACGGGGAACAAACCAAGTGTAGTTCGCACGGTTGGCTAATTCTCCGGAGAGGCTGACCAGATTGCAGTCAACTTGACCTTTCCAGGCGGAAGAAGGCGAAGTCCTCCGAAATGTCAGCTATCGTGAATGAAAAGTATAATAACAACATAGTATGTGCTCATCAAGAAATTAGTGAATTGTTGATCATAGCCGAGGTTAATGAAATGTTGGGGTCTTGGGGAATAGTGGAAGGATGTTGTAGGAATTATTCTAGCTCATACACCTTGTTTAGAGGCCAAATGAATTGATTCGATTTTTCACAGCCGTTTATTCTTGCGATGTGGATTTACGTGGATCGAGTCAGTATCAGTGGTGCATCGATGTATCCTCACCACTAATCTCATTTTCTAGATTATTAAAAGGTTAATTCTTTACCATCGCCTTTCAATATGGCCATGAAGTTGATTACTCAACTCTTGAATAACAAGTAATTCTTCGTATTTTTGTTGAGCAAACGCGAGGTGTTATTATTCTTTATTCACAAATGAGCTGACTTTTCGGCGGATTTCAACAAAAATACGAAGAATTACTTGATCAATGCCGAGGTTAATAGAAAGTCGGTCGTGGGAGTTACTGAAAGATGTACCAGCAAGATACTTCCGACTTGTAAAAGAAGCGCTGTCACTGAGACAAAAGATCGTCTTAGCTCGACAGTCAATACACTTTCTCCGCCGCTGTCTGAAACATCGAGTCGTTCCGAACTTCATCAAACGAAGGCGACTACACGACGTATGCGGACTACCAGAGGACAGTCACCGAGTATTGGACATCGAATTGCGAATACTACGCACCTGTCTACGAAGCCGACAAAACCAGATGTTCGCCAAGTGGAAGAAGTGCGAGACGAAGGAAAACTTTTGTGCTCAGTATTTGGAGGACCGCCTCTGGAGGAGAATAGTGGGCAGGCTCTGAGGAAGGCGAAATCCGCCGAAACGTCAGCTCATTTGTGAATAAAGAATAATAACACCTATCGTTTGCTCAACAAAAATACGAAGAATTACTTGATCAATGCCGAGGTTAATAGAAAGTCGGTCGTGGGAGTTCTTGAATAACATTTCAACCAGATTCGTGTGGAAAACTCATCAATGACTCTTTTACGAAATCGTACACCATCATTGTGAAGACTGGTAGAATTGATGGATTACATTCCATATGAATGTGTTGCGTGTAGATTCTCCAGAACTATTCTGATGTTTGGTGAATAGACTGATACGGCATCCTTGAGAGAGTGATCAGCGCTGGATCCTTTACGCTTTACTATCTTATATACTTAACTCAAGGCAGCACCACTAAACTCTACCTTTCTACCTAACCAATCAAAGTTTCAAAGTTGTTACTAGACTCCGCTCTTAAGAAGCATACTAAGGAGAAGATTATAATAAGGTTTAGAGCTCTGTCGCAACATAGGTCTATGTCTGTGGAAGTTTTAAGCTGTTTTGCAACTTTGAACTGGATGATCTTTCAAGAAGAATGAATGTCCGGCTTTATAATGCACCACCCCTACATGTAAGATACCTGGACCTGGATTAGTCACCAAAGCACTGAGAGAGACCATGGTTATCAACCTAAGATTGTTAAACCTACAAGCAAATGGAGAAAAAGACATTTTGATGAGTATAACATAATCATGCTGGCATTTCCTATGAAGCATTGGTTCTCAGGTTGGCCAAATTACTTGTGTGAGTCGAATTCACTTACTGTGCTGTGCATACGGCAGCACTTTTTGCTTTCGATTCGTAGTCTCATGTCCATCATCCATAGTGTTTTGCAGATTTCTCTGTGCGTTCAGTTGCTTCTTGAAGACTCTGTCTTCTTCGAAGATGTCGTCAAATCCTGGTTAACTTCATTCTACTTGGAATTCAAGCGTAACTCTAGTGAGGCGTTTCAACGCCTTCAACATACCCCCTTAACAATCCATACGGTTCTGAGGAAGCTCTATCTAGACATGTCTAATACCGTGTTGACGTTTTCAGAGGGAAGCAGGGAGGTTAGCTCAGAGTTGGAGCGACTTAACTGACTAGAAGTTCTCGTCACCTGCGACACAATACTCTTCGAATTTTCGTTGTTCACTGGTTTTTTCTCGCTATCTTGACATGTGTAAAACTACATAACCCCACAAATTGTGAAAAAATAATGAGATTTTTCGAAGTTTGATGCCTTCTATCCTAACGACTTTGAGCGGTTTCAATCCGATCAACAAACTCAGCTTTTAATTTCGTCAGATACGTCACAATCAACAATTCTTTAAAAGCAATTACAAATAAATAAATCCTTACACAACCGTCTTTCGCTTCAACAAAAGTTAAGGGTTTCGTCAGAATCTAAAGGCGACAACCGCTCCAATATACGGACTTCATGAACATGGATCACACTTGTGCTGCTCGATAGTGATAGCAGATGGTAATGATCACTGGATGGAATAATGGCATAGTAAAAAGAATTCCAATAAAACGATTTTAGTCCGAATTCAGTTAGAACAGGATTTACTACAAAAAATATTCATAACAGCAAATCGAAGAAATTTGGTTATTAATGAGAAGAAAAACAACTTCACAAATTGGTCAGTCAATGAAGTTTGGCCAGGAAAACTCTTCTAAACGAAGAACTTCAATAGACAAATAGTCTTATCAAAAACGAAAAAATGAAACAGACTTGTCTTCTTTTCTTCACCTTAAGTTACTTCAAAACGATGAAATTCTAAATATTTCACAGCTACGGTAAACTACTACAGTACCTAGAAGCATGCCAGTCCTTTAAAAACTTAACCAGACTTCTAGAAAAGAAGCTTCACTCATCGTTGCAGAATCAACGGTTAGTAAGATCTTCATGAATATTTTTCTTCTCAGACTGATGAGCAATGGCTTATAGAGGACCCGAGTGGAGCAAAACAGGACTGCTTACAACAAATACAAGAGCAATCTCAATTTCGGTTCCATCTATAACTTTTTTGTTAATAAAAAAACAGACAACCGACACCTCAAATTTGGTGTCTATTCGTTAGACGTTATGGATGTCTGTATTTTTTTTCTCCTTCATTTGACCAGTGCTTTGTCTTCGTCCACCCCTACGGTAGGGATCGTTCAGCTCTAATATATCATTGTTTAACGGTTGCCGAATATTTGTGTGTGAACCCTGAAAAAAATTGAATTATAACGGTCCCATAAATCGGAAGACATCAAAATGTGGCCGCAACGTGGACGAAAACCAGTACGCTAAATAACGTGTAAAGAGAAAATAGGTATACAATTCGCTGTTTCCTTGAAAAGCACACATGAAGTTGTCATTGTACTATTATGACTACTATTATTATTATTACTTTTATTATTATTATTTAATGCAGCGCGTGCTATGGTTAGAGGTGTCCTACAACGCACATGGTTCGATCCAGCGCCTCAGGCTGACCAAGCGTTCCATACCTCCGGGGTCGGAAAATTAGTACGAGACCTGTTTGGAAGCATTGCAGCACTGACTCGATAGACATCCGTAGGCCACAGCGAGTCACTGTATAATTCAAATATGCATTCAGTCACCTCTAACGATGTTTGATGAAGTCGAATGTATGGCGTATCCTTTAGGAGTTGACCAACACCGAGCGCTTTATTATTTTTACTGTTATTACTATTACTGTTGTTATTGTTGCCGTCATTGCGCCATAAAGATAACAAGCAATTACTTTTTTGTTTCGCTTTTTTTACTTCGATTTTATACAAATCGTCCATCTACTGTACGCATCCGAGAATTTCTAGCATTCAATTCGTTTCCTCGCATCCAACATCCATGAATGTCGTTTAACTTTCTGCATGTGGCTGTGGCTTGATGGCTGTCGTCTTCTTCATAAATGTCGTTGAATGCTGGTGGAGTGGATTCCTTCTTGAGTCCTAGAATAGCCGAACTAGAACGTTCCTACTAGGATTGCAAGGAGCGGACGTTTCCAGATAAGTCTGTTACCAATTTTCTGATCTCGCAAGGATGAGAGACTTGGTGAACTCATAGTGGGGTCGAGCCGGCACTGCACTCGTGTTGATCGGTTTCACTACGCCTGTGCTACCCTAGTCCCAATAAGTAATTTTTTTTATTTTTATTTTTATATGACCTGTTTTCACGTCTACTGTGCAGATTCCACCACTTTTCACATTCGATTCGTTTTCCCGCATCCATTATCCACGAAGATCTTCCAACTTTAACGTGTGGCTTCGGCTACTGCTTGAGGATTTTCATTTCATCTTGGATGTCGTAATGCTTCGATCGATTCGATTCGATTCTCCCTGGAGTGCTGAACTAGCCGTCCTGACGCGTTCCCAATTGTATTACAGCGAATGATTTTTTCCTGTACAAATCCGGTACCAATGTGGTGAACTCCGGAGGGATGAGAGGTTTGGTTGATCTGGAGCAGAATCGAACTAACACAGTGCTTGCGATGACCGAACCACTGTGCTATCCGCCCCTCTCAATAAGCTATTAATAACAGCAATTAGCAATTTATTAATTGTAATTCTTAGTCTATACGGGAAAGCTTCAATAAAGAAAACCTATTGTTTTAGTGAAATTTCTCGTTTTCACAATTGCCATGAGCTTCATTTATAACCTGTATGTAACAAAAAAAAGTGGTTTTTGAATGATTCCAGTGCTTAAGTGAGCTCATCAAAATAGGAACCTGCTTAGGGGCTGAAAACTGAAAAATTCTTAACAGAACAAAATGCTTTCTCATGCCATGTCTAAGGAAAAATGAGACTAGAGTGGTCTTTTTGTATTCTTAAGGGATAAAATATCTCCATGTAAACTTGAAGACACGTGCTTAAAGAGATTTTTAAATGCAAAAATAGTAAAATTACACTTCAGTTGCTTTAAAGGTGTAGTCATATTTGAAGGAAGAGAGAAGAAAAAAGAACAAAGGAGGAACGTAAGAGAACCATTTCTTGCATGTAGTCGTCATGAATGTCTTCGTCTTCGTCTTGGACCGTCGCTTTTTCTCTTGTCGTGTTAAATTCTCTTAGTTTTCGGTCCAATAACTCGCTGAACAATTCGTAAATGCTGTCCACATTTTCACCAGTGGCCAGAAACTAAAAATGACGTCAGAATATTGTTTTCTCATAAAAAATGGACGCTATCCCTCACATGCTCAGAGCAGGGCAATCTTGAGCCTGTCTATAATAAGCAGCAATAAATCTCGGTTCTGTCTACTTCTGTTTTCATGCACACCTTTTTCCTTTGAGAATTTGGTATGCAAAAACATAGTTTCTACTAAGAAAAACTGCTTAATTAACTTTTTGTCGTAAAAATGCACCTTATCGAGTTGTTTAGTCCGTGGTGTCACTGTCGTGTCGTTGTCCTTTGGAAAGTTTTTCTCGAACGCTTTGTTCAAATACGTACCATCAACGAATCGTGAGTCTTCTCTAAACAAAAATCTTTTGCACTTTTGGTGTTGTTGGTCGACGGCCGACGTTTTGGCGATTTCACCTTCCTTAGAGCTGTGCTGATGCGAGTAGGACTCACCCACCCAACTCTTACTCGTTTACACTTTCTTTCCTGTTCTATTCGTACGGCATTGTGCAATGAAAAGTAATTACTGGACACACGTTACTTTCGCGACATCGTGTCGAAGACCAACAACGACCACCATAGCCGCCGGGTCAATAAATTAGCAAAAGGGCTCCGTACATGAACAGCAATAATATCCACCCTTCTTTCTTCACAACTAAGTCCCCTCCCCCCAGTTAAGTTTGTAAAGAAAGAGGTTTCTAACCGTGGTCATAACTTTTTTTAACACCCTCGAGACCACCAATCGTCGATTCAGAACAAGCGGTTTATAAAAATTTGGTTTAAGTTTAAATTGAGTCGTGTCATATGTAAACGGGATAGCGTCTGTGATTTTGAAAATCCTTAAAATCATTCATAAATATGCATATTAGTCTACAGAAGCTCAAAAGTCGCTGCTTAGGGTCTCATGATTCCTGGTAAAATGAAAAGTGACCAAAGAGAAGTGACCAAAGTGCACTCAATGTAATATGTAGTCGTGTAACTTTAAAAAAACCGCGAAATAAAAAGACTAAAGCATTTTCGAACAGCTACGTCCACTGTCCACCTAATCTGGATAATGCGCTTGAAAAATGTTCTTAGCACCGCGTTAACGATGGGGCGGATTATGATAAAAATCGGTCGCGTACCCACGAAGGGCAGAGATTCTCTTGTGCTCGGCTTTCTGCAACTTTGTGAGATTCATCGCTTCTTCTAGTGTAATCTTCTGATAGGCACGAACAATTGTGGAGGCGTCGAAATCCCTTTTCTGCTCGTTTCTCATCAGAATCGGTCGAAGAACTTTTGCATTGAAGCGCTCGAAACTGAAAACATCGAAATTCTCAGTTACGTTATAAACAAAAACAATGATGCTACAGTACTTGCAAAATCCAGACCATAGGCAGGTTTCGAATCTGTGGTTACTCTTTCCGGAGCTCACGCGTTACGCACTGCACCACCGCGGTACCGCTTTGGTTTTTCCTCAGCCAATTTTTACCCTATCGGTACATAATAGACACTTTAAGGGCTTTCTTTTGATGAGATACTACCTTTGCTATTACAATGCTTCCAATAAAATCATTTTTCACAAGTCGAGTAAAACTTAGCTCGTGATTACCATCGTATTCTCTTGATGTCATTTCTTCTGCCAATAACTCTGCTGCAGTTCAATTAAGCAACTAGTTCTACAGAGTCCGCAAGTTTCGTGAAACTAGGAGTACAAGGCTTCAGCTTTTCATTAGCCTATGATGGTCAGCCGTACTGCCTATGGTTAACGTCGCACCTTGGTAACAGGATATTTCAAAGATTGATGGATATTTATAGCAGAATTTCTTAAAAAGCGGGAAAAATTGGAGGTTTTGGGGGAAAGAAAAAAGGAAAGAAAAGCAATTATCGGGAAACAGGAAAGGCGGTGAAAACGTCTCCGCTTGAAGGCGCTAAAATGTTTCCTGTTGAAAGAATAGTAAGATATGCCTGATCAACTGATAGAAGAGCGTGAACCCTTGGGAGAAATTTATATCCAAGCACTAAGAACATTCTACTGAAAATTTTACAATTTTCCACGACAAACATAAAGAGAAAAGCTGAAAAAAGGAACTTTTTGAATCATTGTCAAGAGAATCTTACTTATCACGCAGTGAATAATGACCTTGTTGTCCAGCAATATCCTCCAATCCGGACATCATATAATCAAGATACTGCAAAAAAAACTTTCTGGTGCTTTTAATGAACACTATAACGAAAAAACAAAGAAGGACGAAATGATCAGTAGATAAGCAATAAAATTCCTGCCGCTCCTCACTCTTACTCAAATTGGTGGTCATGGCGGTTTTCTTAAGGCTAAACATTCTTTTATAGAAAGTTAGACTTTTAAATAACTTTAAAGAAAAAGAAAGAGAAAGGGTAGTGTTGGGCTTTAGATGACGTCAAGGCTAAATCAGTGGTCCTATTGGTGGCCACCAGGAAAACATCGCACTACGTGAGTAAGCACGAGACCTTCTTCCAGTTCGCCACTTGGTAAACATAGCATGTAGGTATGCAAATTACTATAACTATGTAACCATGTCTACATCTAGTGGATGATATTCAATATGGTGCAAACGCTTTACGATTCTACCAATCGTCTCCCCTCCAAGATCGTGTGCCAGATTTCTCCGGAACCCTATAGTCCACAAAGGCTGGAAACTGTCTGCGACTAAAATCTGGAAATACACCAGTGGGGCAACAACAAAACTTCATAGAGAAGTTACTCGGCCAACACTTCACGAAATTAATGAGGAAGACCAAATCATTGGGCAGTTGCTGAGCCCGAAAATTAAACCGAAGACCTTGGTGGACTACCGCGAAAATCCATACTACACGTGATATCGGGTCATATATATAAAGATAAAAACAAAGAATCGCAGTTGTTATAACTGTTACCTTATTATAGATACTTTCAGTCATGGTTGCTGGTCGGTCATCCTTCGTTTCTACGTTCAAATAGTTCACTAGCGGACGGATTGTGGTTCCCTGAAATGTCTCTTGCAGTTTTTATTTCCTTTATAAGCTTTCTTAACACGACTTTTGTACTTTAGTAAATACGGCACCATGATACAAAAACGTAGGAAGAAACAGTGCAGAAAATCGGGAGGTAACTTTAAAAATCCCACTTTAAGCCTTAGAAGACGATTTTTCATTAAAACAAAACGCAAGAAAATAACAATGAAGCTCTAAAAAAGCTCTTGGCGTTGATCAATCCCTGAGAGATGCACAATGCATTCGAGTTCAATAAGCATGGTTTGAAGGTGAATGAATGGACCTCTGGCCTTTACAATGACTGGCGGTGGTCCACCGATGTATCGAGCCAGTGCTGCTATCCATTCAGACAAGACTGGTACCAATTTGTCGACCTCATAGAGATGGAAGCATTGGCGAGCCAGGGACGCGGGGATCGATCCTATGTGTGTTGCAGGACGCCTCCGACCACTTCCCCACACGCTCCCCAACAGATTAGCTTACCGCTATAAAAACAGTGATCTAATATATCGATGGGCCAAAGAAAGCTATAGCATAATCCGAGTATGAATGCAATCATTTCAGCAGTTTTACGAGTGGAGACGAATTCATAGTGAAACGCAAACGGATTGAACAACACCAAACGCAATATCTTTTTGCCTTTCTATTAGAATTAGAAGTGGAACCAGAAAAACTTCCTTACCTGAAGAAAAACTGTGAAGAAAATCACCACAATCGTTGTGGTGATGAACATTTTTCTGGCCAGGATCGTTTCTGGAATGGAAATGGCCAGACCGAAAGCGATCGCTCCGCGAAGACCACCATATGAGAGAATCAACTGATCGACCTTGAACAAAAATGTGTACAAGAACTCAAAAAAGTCATTGGACAATAATGAAATGGTTGATAAGTGTTCAGATCAAAAAGTGTAACTGTACAAAATATGAAAAGCTCAATGTATAAAGAATAAAGGATAAAGTTCTGCGCGTTGATCAATCCCTGAGAGATGCACAATGCATTCGAGTTCAATAAGCATCGTTTGAAGTGAATGAATGGAGATCTGGCCTTTACAATGACTCGCGGTGGCCCACCCACGTATCGAGCCAGTGCTGCCATCCATTCAGATAAGACTGGTACCAATTTGCCGACCCCGGAGGTATGGAAGGCTTGGCGGGCCATGGGCGCCCGGATCGATTCTACATCTGTGTTGCGGGAAGCCTCCGACCACTGCGCCACACGCACTCCAGGGTTAGGGTATACAGAAATAATTTACAATAAAAGGAAAACGAGTGAATGAGTAGGCTTGGGACATTTCAAACAAAAAGGAATGCCGAAAAAAAAACAGTAATGCGGAAAAACTTTCACTCTTTGAAGTAAAGCCGTCATTAATTTTCTTTAACCGGAAAAATGCTTTTGGATGGAATAAACTTCTTAAAAAATCGTTCCATATTTTCTCCGCAACGACCCATTTGATAATTGTTACAGCAATAAGGAATAAAAGGCAACAATGAAAATCCGATGATGACTCTTACGAAAAAAAATAAAGGAAATGGAGGATGAAATATTTACAAAACTCTGGACCGCAGGTGTCTGCAGCGGGAATAGCGCGTATAAAACACGACTGATGGAAACGCCAAATGAAGGACACGCAGGGTGCGGTAGTGAATAGTCTAGCCCCGGAAGAGGTAATAGCATGTTCGATCCCTGCCGCAGACACCTGCTGCCTTAACTAATGCAGATATCACAGCGTCACTGCAGTTATATTTTACATCACACTCGACATGAAAAAAGAATAGGCAGTAAGTAAAAAGTGGTTACATTTAGAAATGGAAGCGTTATTAGAAAAAGGCTGTCAAATTTTCCATAGAAGATTACCTTTGTAAATTTCTTTTGACGAAATTTGTTTAGGAAGAAGCATTGCACCAAAATACCTACAAAATAAAAATTGCATTGCACTGAAAAAACTTTAAAGATTTACAAAAATGAATCACCTGGATTGGAAGCTTCCTCATGGAAAAACTTTAACCCATAAACCTTTGGACAATAATTATTAGTAGACGGGTCATTTTCAAGATAGAACTTCACTTTGAACCGGAAAAAAATCCCACTGAGCACGATACTTACTTGGATGCTTGGATGGCCCTTCTTCACTGGTTGTGCGGGGCCCAGCATAATTTCCGTCTCTTCGGAGTTTTACTTGTCCAGACATTGTGCTTCTCTAGAATTCCGAGGTCAGTCTGGCCAAAGCCTATCCCAGGTCTTCCCCACCACAGGCAGTAACCGTAGGCCCTTGTGGATCAGAGGGAGATTTGCCACTAAGCGACAAGTGTCACACCAGGACGGTGATGGATCCTGGTACTGGCTTACTCTTAGGTGGACTTCCTGATTGAAACGCCGGATTCCTTATCAGCTAAGGAGACCCTGCGGGGGGACGAATACCTCCGCTGTACATCACAGCCCGATACCCAGGACCACCTCCCAGCCACGAGGCGGTACACCGTTGGGAGGACTGAGCGCAATAAATAATGCTAATTCAAGTCCTTATGTTTACATGCTAAGCTTGATTCCAATTTTAAACTTGAAACTTAAGAGCTCGAATTCAAGCGAAGATAATATTTGATTTCAAAATGCTTCGTATCAAATCTGTCTTAATCCTGCTGTGACAAAGATTTTTAAATTTTAAACTGGTGGTTTTCCTTCTAAACTAGGAATTAAACATGTCTACGTTTTGTCTAAATTTTCAATCAATTTCCGCACTACACACATAA
This sequence comes from Angiostrongylus costaricensis, assembly GCA_900624975.1. Lineage (NCBI taxonomy): Eukaryota > Metazoa > Nematoda > Chromadorea > Rhabditida > Metastrongylidae > Angiostrongylus > Angiostrongylus costaricensis. The sequence goes on from UYYA01000361.1 coordinate 35,588, forward strand.
ATTTTCCATAATACAGCTTAGAAATCTACGCTGCACACATTAAAATCTGCTTGGTGGCCACATGGCTTGACGTGTAATTGCTTACAGCCGGCGCTATGACTATAATGACAGTCATACCGACGACAGTGCCACCCTCCGAGACACTTTTTTTTGTGATTTTATTTCATAAGTCCAGCTTGATGTTTTTTTCTGCGTGTTTTACACTCTATACATTGCGATCTCCTATGAACCTTATCATGTTTCTGGAGCTCACAATTCTTGTGTGTAACAAAAAAAGTTCTTCATTCGAAACGTACTTTTACCGATTGAAACGGTTAGTAGTAAAATTTTCGAGTAAAAAAATAAATATGCTTACCAATTGTTCTATAGATAAGGCAAAAACCAATTGTGGCACAAACAAACGCCGTATCCCAGTAGTGGTTTGATGACATTGTTGACAATCCCAAGAACCTTGTGACAACAGAAAAATCAATACGCATATTACATATTGAAGACAATGTAAACTATATTATGGCTCGCAATATTCAGATTTTAATGAAGAAAAACCATCTCTGTATATCACATGTCCTTTAATTGTTCAAGTTTTGCTAGATTTCCACCTTGAGATTCTTAAAAAGACGTGCCAGTGTGTTCGTAGGCCCACCGTCAGCGAAGACTGTTGCTCTTCTTTGTAGATCGAAGACTGCTTCATTAGAATGATAAATGTTCTTTTGGACAGCCATATTGTGTCTTACACGGATGATTGAAAATTTGCTGGGTTTAGTAAAAACGGACCGTCCTTGTATGAGGGATAACGCAACGCCTGAATTTTTTTGGCTTGAGAAGATTTTCACTTTAATACAGCGTTCACAGTCGTCTTTCACCTGACGACCTTTTCGGATCTGAAGATGATTTGCTATTGGGCTTCTCAGAAAGGTTGCGAAAAATGTGTTATTTTTAAAGAAGGCATAATATTCTTGTAAAAAAGGCCACGCAATACTTAACTTCTTAAGAAATGATAAAAATTTCTTCCGGATTTTTTAAAAAAATCCTTCGATGCTAGAGCACTGCAGGTCTTCTTCGTGGAGCAGTGGATGGTTTTCACATTTGAACAAGCTTCATTTTGCAAGACGCAGGCAACTCCTGGGATTACTTCAGTTTTTGCTGACCTCCAAAATGAAAACTTCGAGTTCGTCGGTTTGGGTAACGGTGTCTGTTGGTCTGAGTGGTAAACTTCTGTTACACTCTGTTACATTTACATCGTGGATTGATAACTAGGAACACCATAGAGAAAAGATGAGGAGAGTTAGGTAATCCACTTTGAGAGCTTAGTTGTAGATTTCAATAAAAGCAAAGAAATCAATTAGTGACCATAAGTATATAATGAAATAAAAAATATGAGCGATAGAATATCGAGAAAACGATCTCACATGAAGATTACTGTTTCCGATGACTGTGACAGCATCTTTATGAAATATTTCACAGAATTCGCAGCTGCTGCGGTGATGTTACCTTTGACGTATTGCTTCATCACCATCCCGCATACAGCGATTCTGTAAAGATCATTCGAATCATTCCAGTTCGAATTCGTATGAATCGAATATTTGAACACCTAATGTTTTTCTTCAATAAGCAGACATGAGGTTGTTAATATAGAATTTATTAGAATACAATAGCTGACGTTTCGGCGGTTTTGCCTTCTTCAGAGCCGTTTATTTGTTGTAAGTATTTAAGTTAGTTAGTTTTAAGTTAGACAGTTATCGCCCATGTATTACTCTGTGCGGCGGCTATCCATCAATTAACTTAAATACTCACAACAAATAAACGGTAGGTGTTTGAATGGAGCTGTTTCTTATGCGAATGCAAATCGATTTGTCAAGTTTTATCTGCTAGAGTTGTGAAAGTGTTTGGCTGAGTAGATCACATCTCAATTTGACCTTTCCAGGCTCTGAAGAAGGCGAAACCGTCGAAACGTCAGCTATTGTATTCTAATAAATTCTATATTATCAACCTCGTGTCTGCTTATTGAAGAAAAACATTGAATTATCAATTAATGCCGAGGTTAACAGAAAGTCGGTCTTGGGAATTGCTATTTGAACACTGTTAGGAGATGAATAAAAAGTAGGTGCTCCGCTCGTAATTTATCTCTCTTGTATTTTTTACGAACTTAAGGGTGAAAATTTATACGGGTATCATCTTGTGTTATGCCATTCTGAACGGTCTACCGCCTCATCGCAGCTGGGAGGTGTTCGTAGGTGTCGGCCTGCGATCTACAGCCGTGGGATTTATCCCTCCAACAGGAAGCCTAGCTAAGAGTAAACAAATACCAGGATCTGCCACCGTTATAGTATGAAACTACTCGTATGGTGAGAAATCCCCCTCTGATCTACAAGGGCGGCGAGTGCCTGTGGTGATGACGAACTGGAGAAGACTTTGACCTGGTTCTCCTCGGGACTCCAGGAAACCACATTGGCTAAACCAGCAAAACGCCGAAAAAATGGAGATCATGCTGGGACCCGCACAACCAGTGAGTACGGGCCGTCGAAGTATCCAAGTAAGTATGCAACCTTTCTCTCACATCTAGTGTACGGAGCCTAGCACTTCTTGCAATCGATTCGTTTCCTCAGAACCATCAACCGCGAAAGTCCTTAATTCGAACTTGTTACGTGTGACTTCGGCTGGTGCTTGAGGTTTTTTCCTTCCATTACGAATTTCGTTGAATGCTGGTCGAGTCGATTTTGCTTGGAGTCCTAAGATAGCCAGGCTAGAGGATTCCCACTTTGACCACAGAGTGTAAACTTCTTCCAGAAAACTCCGGTACCAATTCCCCGACCCCAAAGGCATGAGAGGTTTGGTGAGCAGGATGCGAGGTCGAACCAGCACCGGACTCCTGATGACCAGTTTCACTACCACTATGCTACCGGCAACCTCCTATGCCAGATAAGACATTATACGTCGTCATAATAAACACAATGTGTTCGTTTCTAGAGCATGCATCGCTGTAGTTATAGGTGTATTACAATTTATACAAAGTCCTTGGTTCGATCTTATCCCCTCAGCTATCCAGCCCACCATCACTTCTGGGTTGCCAGCAACTTAGCACCAAACTTATCTCGAGAATGAAAGTTCTGGTTTGATACAAGAATGGGTTCGCAAGAAACATATAGACTATTTATGCATCCCATCATCAATGGTACGAATGGAGCCGAATGAGTGGCGAATCTCCAAAAAACTGATCATCGACACCAAGCGACTCAATGCTTTTGCTTTTTATAGTCATCACTAATCTTTAGTTAAAGGAATAATTAAAATTCAGAAATGCTGTAAGTAACTCACGCAATAATTGATGACAATGACGTAATTTCAGCTGTTAGATATGCCATATACGGTATCACGAAAATAAATACGGGAGCAAGAATGCGTACCTTATGGGTGTACCTGGAAACGATGGGCACCATTTCAGTAAAAGTACGATCGTAACTTACTTAATTTCTTTGGAAGTACATTTATAACTTCCTTTTGTATTAATCGGTAGTGAACGTTTTTACAGAACTCAAATCCTTCCTGATGCAATATTATATTCTCATCCTAAACAGAAAACAAAGGATCTCACACACTGAAGACGAAAGAGCTTTCATACGATAGTGTTTAGTAGGACGAACGGTGAGAGGGCTAAAACCTCAGCGCTCGCCGAAATCTTTTGAAAGGACAAAGGTGATAATGTGCGTGATAAGACGATCGTGCTACCATCAGAAGCTTCCATTAAGGAGATAACGATACCGTACACTGGACGCTCTTAATGATATCGAAGGAAAATTACTCCTAGAAATACACGGTAGTGGATGTCGCGAGTCAGCATAGATGCATTTCTCCCCACTTTTTGTAACTAATTTGTCAATGAACCATTGACCAACTACCACGTTGAATATGAGGCTTACAGTTGAAAAAATGCGGACAAATACTGACTTTTACAATCTTCTTCGTCTGTGTCTGAACAGCGAGCAATACAAGAACGAGGCGTTCTGCATCGATTTAGCAAAGGTCTACAGAGGCTTATACCTTCCTAAAAGTCATAATTATGACTTTTACGCCAAGATTTACCTCAGAGAAATGTGAGAAAAACCTCACATTCAAATTTACAAAACAGAATGAACGGAAATAAGAGCCTGTTTGAGTTTGCTATGAGGACTAATGGTGTCTTTGGTAGCTACACCCAAATTCCTGGGTATCATAATGAAATTAGCCAGATCGTTTAAAATTGAGGGCTTCGCCTAACCAAAGGCGATGTTGTCCATAGTTTATTGCCATTGTAGACCATCTTCTACGTCATTTTGGTGGAAGATTTTTTTTGTAGGAAGAATTGAAGGCTGCAAAACTCAAGAAACAACATCTTATAAATATAAGATCTTAGGAACTTAACAAGGGATAACAGGGATTTATTCGTCTCCTTGGTCTGCTTTTAAAAAATGCCGTTATTGATAATATCGACTAAGAATATTAATTATACTAAAGAGTAGGAATACTAATTAAATTGAGGACCAAAAAACCAAGAACGCTAAAGGCTCATTCAAACATAAATGTAGTGCTAGGAACAAAAGAGGATTTGAAAGTCGCAAGGCACCTGCATAAGAAATCGCGAATTAAAAATTAACCGAAACTCAACAGTCGTGCACAACCACAAGAGCATGTCTGAGGCTATAACGATAGGAAGAAAAGTCGGAGAAAATGATTTTAAGGAGGGAAGAGCAGCCGTGAAGATTAAACCTATGTACGTTAGGAACAACATCTGCAAGGGTCGCTTGGATTTCGCCAATTTCAAAGAAGCGATGACCCAGGTAAAACAATTGCTAGGTCTAGAAGAGGATTGGGGATGATCGTCTACTACATCTACTCCGATCTCAGCAGTAACACCCATTCATTTCCACATCATACTGGAAAGACCGGTATGCTTTATTAAAACTAATACTTATGACCAGCATGCTATCGTCTATGAATAGTTGTGAAACGGCAGCCGTGGACATTTAGTTGATTCATTTATATAGCAGTTTGTGTAGCGCCTTGGCTATGGGCGCCCTAAAGCTAAGATAAAGCTATCGGCGTTGATCAATCCCTGAGGGATGCGCCATACATTCGACTTTCTTAAGGACCGTTGGAGGTTATTGCATATCTGGCCTTTCCAATGAGTAGCAGTGCTTACCGATGTATCGAGCCAGTGCTGCTATCCTCCCAGACAAGTCTGGCACCAATTTGCCGATCCCGGAAGGAAGGATAGCTTGGTAAGCAGGAAGCTTTGGGCGCGAGGATCGATCTCATCTGTATTGCAGGGCGTCTCCTAACACTGCGTCACACATGCTCTTAGCATAAACCAAAGGACAAAATATACAAAACACCCGATACAGAAGCACACACATGCATACACAAAAAAAGCCGTACAATGTAAAAATAGTAGTTATCGCGATCTCTACTCCTGCCAATCAAGCCTCTACTCCTTTAGTTTCAGAAAGATTGTAGAAGAATTGCCAGAAAATGGCCTCCCTAGCTGATAAAAGCAGGTAGCTAGCTTTGTGAGGTACTGTGAGCACTATTGCAACTCTATAATGGGAGAAAACCCTCAAGTAGCAGAGGAAACGGCACCAAAATTTAAACGCCTTCGTGGATGGTATATGCAAGACAACTATCAGAGTGAAGAAAGTGCTAGAATGTGCACAATTTGTGAAGAAGTAGGTAGTGTCAAACACGACGCACCTAAGAAGGCAACTACCAGCCCTCATCAACATTGGCTGTGATTTTCATACTTTATATGCAGTGATTCAAAATGCTCAGACAGGAGAGAACTGCCAGGGCTATGGTTTGGACAAAAAGCACAACAACACAGCATCGATAATCTGTCTTTTGCTACAATTTCGCACCTGACCTATTTCTAGTAGAATTCATACAATATTAGTTGAAAGGCAATCGTTTAAGAAAACACGGTTTCGAACAGATCCAGAACATATGCTACGATACCAGCTTGATGACAGAACTTACTCAAGCAGTACTTCAGAACGCGATATTGGAATTCTCCATTTCTGTGGACCAAAGAAAGTTCCTGGTGCGGAAAAAAACGGAAAGATTAGAAATGTCAGGGTTAAATAGCTACAACATCATTGCTCAGTATTCCAAGGTCTCTCATAGTCCATATGGCATGTGTACAGCCTACCCACTGTATCAAACACAAAAATAAGATATCAAGCACAAAAATAAGAAAAAGTGTGCTTTCATGTTGAAAGCTTTTTGAGACATAAGAAAGTTTTAAAGCAGACTCAAGTATTTTTATTACCTCTATGTCTACTTCTCTATTCTCTAATAGTTTTAACCTCTTTTACTTAGATGGTTTTCTAAATAATATACTCTCCCATATTATACCCTTCCAATGATTTATTTGTTACCACATGGTGGCAAGAAGGCCTTCCTGGGGTGTCGGGCTGTGATGTGCAGCGGTGGGATTCACCCTAGAGGCAAGGTTTCCCATGCTGAAAACGAGTCCGGCTTTTCCATCAAGAAGCCTAGCTAAGAGTAAATCAACACCAGGATCCACCACCTTCCTGGTATCTAAGTCACTTGGTGGCAAATCTTCCTCTGATCCACAAGGGCGGCCACTGCATGCGGTGGTGACCTGGGGCAGACTGGCCAGATTGAGCTACCGACAACAGGGAAACACAATAGCTAAACCAGCGAAACTCCGAAAAATGGAAAATATGCTGGAGCCGGCACAACCAGTGAGGACGGGTAGTCAAATTATGGAAGTAAGTTAGAATATTATACACAGTTTAACAAACGCTGTTAATAAAACAACTGAGCATGGCAACAGTGGTGAAATTTCCCTAAGCTCACTTTGATCTCAAGAAAGCTGGTCTAGAAGGCATCACAAGTCGTAACATTCAATCTGATGATTCTTCAAAAGTTCCACAACTTTCAGGTTCCAAATCCAGGTATAAGATTGAAAGGAAATCTTTTCTTTCGTATTTATGTCCCAAACAGTTCCACTATTTTCGTGTACACACTCCGCTTCATGATCTTTACAGGTAATTTTTCTATCGATCAAAATTAAGGAATGTTGAAATCACTAACAAATAAGTGGAAGAAAAAATAGCTGAGTGAAATGGAAAAACTTCCAGCTCAACGAAATAGAAGTAGTACACATACTTTGTGATGAGACTGACGATAAACGCTGCAATTAGTCCAACGACAGCTCCACCACAAGCAACAACGAAAAACGACAAAACACCAGCACCGTAGTCGATCGGCTTCAAATTTTCGACGCCGATCAGCGTGAAACTCTTGAACATCTGATACAGTACCTTAAAATAATAAATGTAGTACAAAGGTTATAAACACGTTATTTACGAATTTAATATCATGTTTGGCGAAATTGTTTCCAGGCACCCCTCAATACATACACGGTTGTTGGTTCAAATTTCACGCTCTGAGCTAACCAAGCTTTCATCCCTCCGTTGTAAGAAAACAGCTACCAAACATACTAAGAAGACAAAAAGCACTGACTTTACACACTGGTAGGCTTTAATAAGTTATTGTATGGGCCAAATATACTTCCAATAACCGCTGTGAGTGCACTCGAATGCATGACTTGCCTCTAAGCGGATGATCAACGTAGAACGTTCTATCCTTTTATCCTTCATTTCCGGTTTTTTCGCGGTCACCATAAATTATACGACAGTTAGGAAACAGATCTTTTATTTGAACGTTAGGAAGGAAAACCTGTTTCGATGCCAGCTAGCTTCACTTTAGTAATTTGTGGACAAACTGAATATCACTGTAATGAAGCTGAGATATTTGCAGAACTCCGGACCGCAGATGCCTGCGCTGAGGAGAAGGACGAACGCGCTATTACCACCTTTCCGGGGAGTTAACGGAGTTAACGCGTTCACCACCACACCATGCAGGTTCTTCGTTTCGCCTGTCTCTCAGCTAGTTTTCCATAGATCAGTGCCATCAGCAATTATCCGCCAACGGGATTGATCTGAGGAGCCCAAATCGGCATTGAACCTAGTTAAGCTGAGGCTGCAGTTGAAATCACAATGTTAACTTTTTAATTGCTGCCTACTACAATTTTTTAAGGTAGGAGGCACTATGTGAAATACAAACTGAATACCATTTCAGTAGTGGGCTCTAACTTTTTTTTTGTTCTACCTTTATCTATCTTTAGACACCTTAATCATTTAATTTTCTGCTACTTTTTTGTGTTCCTACTGGTCGATCTTGAAAATGTCCCTCGTCTCAAATTATAATGTAAGTCGACGATCATGTGCTCGTTCGGTACTAAGTACTCAAACAAATAAATCCTTGATGCTCATTTTCAAGAAAAAAAAACAAACTAAAAGCGTTAAAATGACTTATGACGAGTGTGTTTAAAAGCATAACTTCATGACCATAACGGATACCTTCTGTGAAGACACAGACTGCATCCTCAGCAACTCACAACTGACCGCTCTTGACACTAAACTATTTCCTTTTTGTAATAGTTCCCAGGATCGACTTTCTCTTAACCTCGGCATTGGAACATGAATGTGTCGTTTTCTTGTTCAGCAATCGCGAGGTTTTGACTCGTCAACCACATGCGACTATAATCAGCTGTTCTAAACTTCCTCATTGGAAGTCACGAAAAAGCGGCTCTGAAGAAGGCGATACTGCCGAAACGTCAGCTAGCGTTGTATTGTATTGTGCTTTTATGGAAGTAAATGTATGCTGTTTAAAAACCTCCCGATTGCTGAACAAGAAAACGACACATTCATATTTCCTTTTTATCCTTCATATTCTGAAATGTTATCAATCAGCGAAAGCCGAATGTCACTGCCTATGATCGACTAATGACTATCGCCAAGCACAGCAACGGCCAGCATGAAATTATTCCTTTCGTTCTTGTTTACACGACCCTATGTTATGAATTCTTCAGATCCCTTTAATTCCTTCGTTCGAATGGCTTTCTAACATCCTTTTTCTAAGTAGGCTTTCGGGTAAGCATATGAGCTCGACAGTTACTGTCGGGATTTGCCATCCTTATCAATTTCGTTGAATGTGATCAATTTACTGCTTTAGAATCCTGGACGTTGTTGTAAACCGATCCAAGGTTTTCAGCAAGCCGCCACCCTGTCACAGCTGGGCAGATGAGTCTGGCACCAATCTGCAGATCTCAGAAGATTGTAGATCTTGGTTCGCCTGAAGCAGGATCAAACAAACAGGGGTAGTGGGTGTAATGCAGAGCATCTTCTACCTCTAGAGGAAGAAAACTCACACAGACGGAAACCGACTTGCGCCGCTAAGCAGGACAGCGATATGGCTCCTTCGAAAAAAAAGGTGTGAGTAATTTTAACGTACCACAGTTACACCATCATTGAAGAGTGCTTCGCCGAACACATTCACGAAGATGAATTCGTTGACATTGATCTCCTCGAAAACGGCAATAACAGCAACCTTGACACCTCTGATAATCTCAAAGCCTGACAATCGGATTGAAAAAGCGTAACACTCACCGGATCCACAGCTGAGATTAGCGCAGAGAAAACGAAAATCTCTGTCGTTGAGAAGCTCATTGAAAAAGCCCCGTAACTTGATAGTAACAGTAGAGAAGATCCTAAAAATGTTCAAAAGTCAAATTTTCACGATGTCTCCCGCAACGTGAATGAAATCATAGTCTTGTTAGATTAAACTGTCCGCCACTAATTCCGTCACGGTTTACAACTCGTTGAGTACCGGCGCTCAGGTCACTAACCTTTCCGGCTTAGGATTTCACGTTAACGAACGCCCAGAACAAAAATGGAAATCGATTTGACTACGAACAAAAGCAAATAGTACGGATTTCCAGTAAAGTGTTCGACAAAGGACAAAACTAGGGCCAAGAAAAAAGAATAAAAAAGAGGGCGTTCTCAAAAATCTTCGTGAAGCAACCGAAGGAAGACTTTCGTCAATGATAGTGGCGACAAAACAAATCGAATAGGAAAAAGTACCAGTATCAGTGCAATACGTGACGTAGGATCGCGTGAAATAAAGGTTAAATAACTATTCTTACCTATAGCTAAACAATTCCATATAGTACCGACAACAGCAAATAAAACCACGGAGTCGACATTCTCAAAAAGGGCTCGATTTGGCATAAAATAACCTGAACTCATAGAAGAAAACAGATTTATGCGAAACGAACAGTACGGCTAGAAAAGATTTGTACGTTCGAATAGATTACCCGCGTCAAAAATTATCGGTGGTAGAAGATAAAGGAAAAACACATGAGAATCCAATGAATAGGAAATATGAGTTCCGGATTCCTTCAGTATTAACCCGATCACTAAGCCGACGGCGATCAACAGTGACGAGTCCGGCAAAATGTTAGCGATCGGCTTGAACACATGAAATACTGAAAATGAAAAAGGAAATTCCTTGCTGACTAAGAAAATTTTTTAAAATAGTTCTTTTCATTTTTTCCACATCTTACCAAAAACATAATAAACAAGTTACCGAACAAATAATGAATTACCTGAACAAAAAACACCAGACTTTCTCTTGGTGAAAAAGTAAAAATGTTTCTGAGCTATTACAATCGAAGATTTAAAAGTTTTTCAAAAAAAATTCTCGTAAAACTATTGCGTTACAATTTGTGAAGCCTTTTCATACGCCACTACCTACTTGATACTTCAATGGCTCGTCCTCACTGGATGAGCGGGACCCCACCATAATCCCCATTTTTCAGAGATTTGCAAGTTTAGCCATTGTGGTTCCCTGGAGTTCCTAGGTCAACACGGCCAAAGTCTGCCTCAGGTCGTCACCACCACAGGCAGTCGCAGCCATTGTGAATCAGAAGGAGATCTGCCATCATGCGACTGATTTAATACCAGGATGGTAGTTGATACTGGTATTTATTTAGTCTTAGCTAGGCTTTTTGAAAAAACACCGAACTCCTTCTCAGCTTGGAAGATTGTGGTGGTAAGATGAATCCCCCGCCGTACGTCGCAGCCCGACATCTAGAAACACCTTCCAGTCACGACGAGGCAGTAAGCCGTTGGGAGGTTCCTATGTTACTGAGAATTATAACAAGGATGACAGTACTGATAACAGTAAAATCGATAAAATCGTAGGTGAAAGTACTTATTAGACTTTAATTTATGAAGTGAACTAGAAAAAAATCTAAGAAAGGCTTACAAATTTTTGCAATCGCCGCTACTAGAAGCCACGTGGCGATCATATACGGTGTCTCATTGGCACGCCATCGTATCGAAACCACCTACAATCATCATCTTTCATTCTCCTCTATTTTCTCCTTTTTTTCATCTTTTTAATTAACGAAATTGTTATATCTTTAGTGCAGAAACGTGCTCATTGAAATCCATCGACGGACAATATTGATTTTTTGCAGATCATTAAAGTATACGAAGAGAAATGACGTCATCAACAAACACGTTCTTTACTTTCTTTCTAGTGGGAGGCAGAAAATGGTTGAGATAAAACCTGAAGCATTATGTGAAATATAACCAAAATGGTGCTGAGATTTTTGCAAAACTCCGGAACGGAGGTGTTTGCGGTGGGGATCGAACACCCTATTACCGTTTCCGGGCGAAAAATCCTAGTAGGCATTAAATGGAAGGTTAACAAAAAATTATTGATCTGGTTTGCTCGATTCCGTTTCATTAATGCACCTTATGTCCCTTCATTGACATGTGGTATAAAAATATTATTCAAAAGTTTATGTAATGCATTTCGCTGCTATTTTCCTTCTTCGCAACCGCCGTCTGAACAAACATAAAGTGATGAAAATCTGTCTAACATTCACCACTGCGATCAAACAATTTTTCAACAACAACAAGTTTAATATTGTTGTCACAAAAAGTGCAAGAGTGAAATAGCTGAGACCGATCCGAAACGAAGGACCGCATGATGCAATGGTGAAAGCATTAGCCCCCGGAAAGCGTAATAGCGTGTTCGATCCCCACCGAAGACGTCTGCTGTCAGGAGTTTTACAAATACCTCAGCATCACTGTGATTGTATTTCACATAATACCCTGCCATGAAAAAAGAATAGGCGGTAAAAGTGATCGCAAGGGTTTCAATTCTTGTGTCGATTTCTGTAGTGTTTCTCTAGCGGAAAAAAGCCTGGTGAGTTCCTGGAGAATTTAAAATTTAGACATCTGTCGTTAAGGAAAAACAACAAATTAACGATTGCATGATGAGAAAATGCAACTAGAAATAGGTTGAGAATGAACTAAATGAATTCCAAGAAATCCTCCAAAGAGAAATGAAACTTCTCTCGCCCAAAGATCGATGACGTCACAGAAATTGAAAAAGTTGACGAATTTTTCACAGCCCATTTTCTTTAGGTGTTTTGAAAAGAATACAATTCTCAGTTGCCCCTCAATTCAAACGATTCTATCGGAACAGTTTTTTTTTCTTCAAAAAGACTGGGAGATTGCCATTCTATAATCGAAGAATTATCGCTTCCTAAAATCTTTAAAGTTAATCGAACAATTTTCAATTTTTTACAGGAAAATAGATTTTTCTCAATAATCGACTTGAAGACCAGGAAATTTATTTCACACCTCTGCAAACGAGTTGAAAGCAAAAAAAGAACTTTCCAGAAGATTACGGTATTTCATGCGAGTATCTGCCTAGAGGATTATTATTTTACTATTTCACTTTTTACTTTCACTAAATTACGGTGTTAATTCGTATCCACTCGTTTTTCACAGATCATTTAAGCTGTCTTAAATAAAAAAAGACACAAAAACGGGAATAAGAGAAGTGATACGGTAGTTCTTTACAGGAATTCAAATTTTTATCCATAGAGGTGTAGGTGCAGACAGATTTCTAAGCCAGAAAATTCTTCATCCTATTAATTTTTATCCTGACTAATAAATTTTACTATAATGGTCAAAATTTGTGTATCTAGAAGTGTTAGTGATTGTGAACACTATGGAAATTAATCCTCAAACAAATGAATGAATGAATAAATGAATGAATGAATGAATAAATAAATAAATAAATAAATAAGTGATTAGATAAATAAATGAATAAATGAACGAATGAATAAATGAATGAATGAATGAATGAACGAATGAATGAATGAATGAATGGATGAGTGAGCGAAAAAGATAAACCAAACCTGGAATCGTGTTTGTGCTTGATTTTCTTCGTGTTCCTGACCAAATGTCGATGAGGATAATATAACAACTAGTAAACAAATACACCTGTACCACATCCGAAAATCTTCTAAAACCAATATTCGATTTTTTGAACCAATGAGGAAGAAAGGAATGAAGTCTGCGAGAAAAAAACAACGATTTACAGAGTGGCAAAAAATGTTTCAGATAAGAGTGTTGTTGCTGTTCTTGATGTTGTTGTTGTTGTTGTTGTTCTGTTGTTGTTGTTGCCAGTTACCGATTTACTAGCAAAATGTTCCAGTAAAACTTACATTCAGTGTCGAAGGTAGCAGTAGCTATTCTCATGGTGCTCACTAATAAAAGTAATCTTAAAAGGAAAAATAAACTGATGAGAATCACATAACTTTCTGCTACAGATCGTGGAGTAAGATGAGATTAACCGCAAGAAACATATCTGAGAAAGCTAGATCACTAAGAGTTATTCAAGTTATTCAGTTATTCGTATTCAATGTCCACGCTAGAAACATACGATGCTTTTTATGCACGAAAATGTCAGTTTAGACAGATATCTCATAAGATATCAATAAATTATCCAATGATGATATCGTCTCGTATGGGTCGTCTTGGGTGGTGGTGCTGTGCGATGGAGGCGGTGAAGGCGGCGGCGGTCACAATCCGGCCGCCACCACCTGATTTGGAAAAGATCGTCAACAAAGCCGAACTGTTTTCGCAGTTTTACATGTTTCTACACTCTTACATGAAATGCCATCACATCCGCCGTGCGGATCCCAGCTATTCTTGCATTCGCGGCGTTCTCATCAAATTCGTCCGCCCACAAAGCTCTTCGAAAATTTCGCGTGTTGTTTCGTATCCCTCTTGAGAATTTCGTCTTCTTTATGGCCATCGTGGAATGCTAGTCGTGTCGATTCTTCTTGCAATCTCGGAGATAACCGGGTTAAGGCATTCCCCCGTGGATTGGAGGAGGGCGGTGGGAGGAGATCGAACCAAGGCAGTACACAGCCGAAATCGAGACATCAACCATCTGACTAATGACAATAATAGCGTCTAGTTCTTTTATTTCTTTTTTCACGTTTATACACTAACTTCAACATTATATTTTCGCCATAGTGGTACCCATAGCGCAATAGTTAGAGACGATTTGTGGAGCAAATAGTCCCTGGATTGTTCTTGTACCTCGGTCCAACCAAAACCAAGCAATCCCCCCGTTGTCAGCAAATTGATACTGCATTTGTAGAATAGGACGAAAGGACGGATAAGGATGATTGCTTCATGGATCGTAGACTCTGGGATGTCGTAGGATTGGTCAAAAGTGTGGCCTTCAATCACTCCTGCGATGCTACGAATGGAATCGAATGCATAGCACTTTTTTTAGCGCCACATAACTGCTCTCATCTTTCGTTTTCCTCATTTTCACTGATTCCAGTGTTGATTTCGTTTCAGTGCTTTCAATTTCACAACTATTATCGTATTCGAAACAACTTTTGTTGAATTCAATGCGTCTTTTTTTTTATAATTGTTTTCCTTCCTTCTTCACAGATTTTTTCTACAGCCGATTTCATTTTAAGATCTCTTATAAAATCGTTACCTTTCATACCACAGTTGCTGTTCAAGACACTTGTCGTCGAGTGAAGGAATCTTCTACTCATTAAAGCCTATATAGTTATTGTGACGAGTTTAATCTTCTTCTCATCAGTCTCCTACTATGATTAATCTAATTACTATACAGCCAGAGTAGCATGGGAGAGGCTATTGCTGAAGGTGAAGGTACTTATAAGATATTTTTTTCTCTGAATGAGAATGACGGGATGGGAAACTTCGGCAGAACACATGCATCCAATTCAATGCATACCAGACGCAGTCTGAAAAATTGGGTGTGGTTAAGCGCTGCCAATATCAAAGAGTTTTGTTCTTACTGAATTGGCCTCAGCTACGAATTGCCAAAGAAGAAACTTTATTATCTGTTAGCTGCTTCATTGTTCAACTTCTCTAATAAAAAAAAATTTAAAAAGAGAAAACGTATTTTTGTTCAACTTTCCGTACTTTTCGTTGTGATGTTCCTTCACAGGAAAGAAAAGACTGATGCGCTTTTAACTCGAAAGGGTATGCGTACTTATTATTTTTTGATATAATCTATAATAAAGTTTATTTAGAAACAGAACAACCTTGACCGCTGAGAAAAAGCCATGAAAAAGAAACAGCGAGAAACTTCATACTGGGATATTTGCAAAAGTGCGGACCACAGGTGTCTGTGGTGGGGAACGAACGCGTTATTATCCTTTCCAGGGAGTAACGCGTTCACCACCACACCATGCGGGTCCTTTGTTTACCCTCTCTCTCAGCTAGTTCTATCGATCTCTTCCATCAGCAATCACCCGTCAGCGGGATTGATCTGGGTAGCCCAAACTGGCAACGAACCCAGTTAAGCTGGGGCTGTAGTTATAATGACAATTTTGGCTTATTATTTACTGCCTACCCTTTTTAATGTCAGGGTATATTGCGAAATATAACTTCAATGATGCTAGTGGCAAAGATCCATAGAACTAGCTGAGAGACAGGCGAAACGGAGGACCCACATGGTGTGGTGGTGAACGCGTTGCTCCCCGGGAAGCACAATAGCATGTTCGTTTCGAATCGCAGACACCTGCGGTTCGGAGTTTTGCAAATATCTCAGCATCATTGAAAGCTATATTTCCCAATATGGTCAGCCATTAAAAGGAGTAGGCAGTAAATAATGAGCTTGAACAGCAAAAAAGATGAACTACAAAAAACAGTGGTTGTGGATGAATAGAAGAGAATCAGATTAGGGAAGTTAGCTTTACTTTTTCCGTCTTAGTACTGGGCGCGTGTGGCGCAGTGGTCGAAGGACCCCTGCAACACACACGTGAGATCGATCCCGAGCCCGTGGCCCACCAAGCCCTCCATCCCTCCGGAGTTAGCAAATGGATACCAGACTTGTCTGGAAGGATAGCAGCACTGGTTCGACAATTCAGTAGGCCACCGCGAGTCATTGTAGAGGCCAGATATGCATTCAATCACCTCCAAACGATGCCCAATGAAGCCGAATGCATGGCGCATCCCTCAAGGACTGATCAACGCCGAGAGCTTTAACCTTATTTATCATGCGATTTACTTAGTAAAGTTAGGTGGCAAGGCTTGAATTTAGATGTTGAATAAAGGACAAATTAAACACTTCTGAACACAAAGGAGCACAGAATTTTACTAGAATAACTACAATTTAGTTAATGATAACTTCGTAGAGTCCTATTCTATTCCACTCTACTTATTCAGATCAGTGGTTTTTGTAGTGGTGCGGTACGGTTTCCTAGGAATCATGGCAAATCCTAAGCCTTCAAAGTCTACCATGAAAGAAGAGGAACTGCCACTAATAGTACCAGTTTCCATCGGTCGCCAATTTCATGAACGATAGAGTGAGTTCATTTCTTTTATTTTTGTAGATGTACTGAGCAAGTTGGTCATAAGGAGCGAGAGAATGACGAACTATTGTGGGCTGACATCAATACCAATATGTACTGACGACG
Organism: Angiostrongylus costaricensis; assembly: GCA_900624975.1. Lineage (NCBI taxonomy): Eukaryota > Metazoa > Nematoda > Chromadorea > Rhabditida > Metastrongylidae > Angiostrongylus > Angiostrongylus costaricensis. Next base: position 52,269 of record UYYA01000361.1, read on the forward strand.
GTGATGGCGATGGTAGTGGTAAGAATGAGAAGTCGTGACATCAACAATATTGAGCTGATCGATCTATTATACTTAAGAACAGTATAAAATCGACGTCAGGAGACGAACCGATGAGAACAGGATTGGAAAAAAAGTGTGAACCATGAACATCGGAGAAAATGCGTAACAACTTCCCAATTCTTCGTAACTTCGCATAGGCTACGACCACTTAATAGGATGCCACTAGGGACTGCAATAAATCGTCTTCAGGAAACGAATGTGTGAACGCAAGGGCGGAAATCGCAGAAAAGAGTCATGACAATCGAAGTGAAGAACAGCTTCTCGAATCACCAGACCGAGCTTCGACTATTCAGTTTTCTGCTATGTCTATTTATTCCGTGAAGTTGAACAGGGTCGTAACTCACTACCGTATCGACGAAAACTCTCATATCGACGACGAAACGATATTAAAATGCAAATTCGACCTGGATTTATAGCATGATCCGGAACTCAACATCGCTATTTTCGACGGAATGGATTAAGTATTCCCCTGACGGAAGTGAACAAAACTAAATGGCTGAAATTCGCAATAACGTAATTTTTCTCTATGTTAAAGTAAGCAGTAATCATGTATCTTGAGAACGAGATCTTCAATCGCTACTGATGCCCTTTCTCCTAGGCTTTCTTTAATAAAAACTCAAAGGTTAAAAAAGTGCTCTTATCTTACCCAAGCATGACAGGGCCACTTATTTTGACAAGATTGTTCGTTGTTCCTGTTTTGAAAAGCGAAGTCTTACTGGACCAGATCATTTCGCAACTCAATTGAAAGATGTTTCTTCTCTACCGTAATTTAACATCCAATGCCTAAGTGAATTCGGTTTGATAGTGCTTAAATAAATAAAACTCCTCAAATTTTTTCGTTGGGACTGCCATAAACTGTTGCTAACATAGAAAATTCGTTTAATAGAAGACCCAAAGTACACAGTTTCAAATTCTAACGCCGTGCTTTCCTTTCTTCCTATTCATCTTTCCCTTACCCAGAACTCGCACCTGGAACCGTCAAGTAACTGGCCGATCATTTATTATATTTCCTCAAAAAACCAGCCATACTCGTTGTTTTCCCAAAACTGCCTTTAATAAAAATATTTCACAACTGAATAGTCTGCCTTCATGTAAAATCCCTATGAACTGAACACATGGTTTTTAACTCGAGTCTCTAGTGGAAATCGGGTTAAGCGTATTCTCGGAAGTTCACCGTGGGTATCTCAGGAATACTGTTCTCTTTCTTCTCATATCTTTGCAAAGACAACTTGAGCATCATAGTACTACGTTCTATCTATGGTGGGTGTGAGAATTTTCGGCAAGTGTGAGCATTGTGCCACCTAAGCAAACCGTTCGAGCATAGCAAGACGACAAACCTCAGCAGTTTGGATGAAAATGGCAAAGTTATTGAAACATAACCCAGTACGACTAAAACTAGAAGAATAAAATTTTACATTAGACTTATATAGCGTTAAATAATACTTACTTGTATACTTGGATGGCCCGCCTTCACTAATTGTACGGACTCTAGCATAATTTCTGTTTTTTCGGAGTTTTGTTGCTCTAGCCATCGTGGTTCTTTGGAGTCCTGAGGTCAGCTTGGCCAAAGTCTACCTCAAGCCTTCACCACCATAGGCAGTCGCAACCCCTGCGGATAAGAGGGAGATTTGCCACCATGCGACTAGTTTCATACCAGGTCGATGGTGAATCCTGGTATTGGTTTACTCTTAACTAGGCTACCTGATGGAAAGGCTAGACTCCTTTTCAGCATAGGATACCCTGCCGAGGAGACGAATTCCTCGCTGTACATCGCAGTTCGACACCCAGGAACACCTCCCAACCACGATGGGGTGGTAAACCGTTGGCAGGGTGTTGAATCTAGCAGCAGCAAATAAACTATCGAAGGTAAACCGATAGTGTGAAACTAATTCTGCGAAAATTCAAATCGTGGCGGATAGAAGTTTTCACTGTTACTGATTCTCCTGATGAAAGAGAGGGACAGTAGGACTAGTCACCAGTGGGTATTTGAATAATTTCTCTCAAATTTCTACTGGAATATAAATTTAAGAAAACGTCATAAAATTGCTAATCAAGAGAGACATGGGTGGAAAAATTAATAAACAGTAGTAGAACAGCATGAAAATAGTAACACCATGATAATAAGAATGATAAACTCAAGTGCCAGTATATAAGGGAAAATGAGAGGTTGTCACGCCCAACTACAGAACTGTTTCCTTTAGTTGATGCTAATCGTGATGTACGACGCTCTAGTCCATAAAAAAAACTCAACCAGTATTGTTCCATGTCATTTTTCAGCACCTGAGAACTCGTCTGATTATACGCTTGGCATTTCTGCATTCTGCAAGTCCGTGACAAATGACAAGTCAAAGATAAATCAGACAACAAAATGTTTTCTTCAGCTGATTCTAGTCGATGATCCATAGAAAACTTATCTAGTGTTGTTCAAAGAAATGCTTTTGCGTATCAGAGAGGGCTTGTCTCGTTGTATATTTGGGACTATTCTGTAAGCTGACGTCAAATGACAAGTGAAGGATGCGCCAAACTAGAGAACTGCTTTCCTCAGGTGATGCAAATCATAATGTACGGAAATGCTATCAACAAAGACCCAACCAGTACTGGGAGATGACGTCACATTTTTATACATATTAGAAGAACTTGTCTGATTACACGCACGGTCATTATTCCGCAAGTTCGCGTCGAATGACAAGTCTTTCCGGTTTCAGCGCATCCGCAAATGTGCGCCCTCTATACAGTGTCTGCGAATAAACGCCGCAACGCTAGGATAGTTTTGAATAAATATTAAATCGTGGTATTTAGGAAGAAAACCATCAAATCCCCTATTCGTAAAGTGACAGAATGGTATTTTCCAATGGGGAGCCAAATCGTTGCGCGAAAGTGCAGACTATACTTTTGCCAACGAGATGGAACTCATCGACAAATTTTAATAAAAGCTTTCTTTAATTTCATTTTTTAAAGCGCTTAAAAATGTAAATCATTTACCTAGGTGATTTTGAAGCCCATTACAATTCAACAAATTTCTTTGAAGTATCTATAAAACTTGGTCGCGTATAGTGCAGTGGTCGCGGGCGCGCTGAAATGCACACGGGATCGATCACCGCGCTGAAGGTCCACCAAGCCCTCCATTCCTTCGGGGTCGGCATATTGGTACTAGACTTGCTTGGGAGGATAGCAGCACTGGCTCGATACATCGGTAGGCCACAGCGAGTCATTGCAAAGGCCAGGTATGCCTTCAATCACCGATGGCGATGCTACGAATGGAATCCAATGCATTACGCGTCCTCTAGAGATTGATCAAAGCCGAGAGCTTTATATTTTCTATCCTTTATCTATGAAACGAGGATATTTTATCCTAGCTGTTCAATGGCAATGCACTTGTATGCTTACATGAATAAAAGAAACGAATTAATTCTACTCCTAAGCACTGTTGTTGTTGCTCATTACTATTATAATGTTATTAAATCCTGTTGTTTGTTAACATTTTTATTGTCTTATGCTCTCTTATTATTATTATTATTATTATCATTATTTCAATAGTGATTTTTTATTTGCTGCCCACCATATTTTGTGGCTAGGTACCAAGGGAAATACAACGACAAGGATGCTGAGACATTTGGAAAACTCCAGACGGTAGATGTTTGAGGTGGCGAACACGGCATTACCCTTTGCAGGGGTTAACGCATCCACCATCACATCATGCGGGTCCTTCGTTTCGCTTTTCTCTCAGTCTACCTATCTACTATTATCTATGTCTATTATATCTATCATCTATCTATTATTACTGTTACTATCGGTATTATGACAACCTCATGTAATGGATTTCTTCGATGCTTGTTGAACTAAAACTCTTTTAGAGAGTGAAATCTTAGTAATTGTGTTATATCGAAATCATATAGACAGACGAATGAATTTAGTAATGCTAGACGCTCAGAGTTATGTTTAATTCCTAACTGACTTCTAGTTTTTTTCTGAGTGGAAACTGTTCAGAAACCACTTAGGCACTTTCCTCTCCTTGAGTGCGTTATTATCGTGCACTTAAATTCGGAAAAAAAACTGACCAATATTTATCTGTACGCACTATAGGCCATTGCATTCTATCACCTTAGGAGCAACTTTTTTCTACACGACCAGTCTTCACATCTACTGTGCGGATCCTAACACTTGTTGAATTCGATTCGTCTTCTCAAAACTATCATAAGCGAATGGCTGTTTCTTGAGGGATTCGTCCTCTTCACGATTCACGAATTTTTTGAATGTTGATCGACTCCATTCATTACGGAATCCTTAAATAGTCATAATAGGGCGTTCTCGCGTGGATCGGAGCGATTAAGGTGATCTCAGACGAGTTACCGACCTCGGAAGGATGTAAAGCGTGGTTAACCGGAAGAGCGGGATCGAAACAATGATCCTGTGTGTACAGCAGTGGATCTCTAAGAAATTAGCTACGCGCATTCCCGTCAAAATAATATGAACATGAAATTGTGCTTATTAGAGAATAATGGTGACGCAGCACTTTAAGATCAACTGCGAAATCACAAAAATGTCTCATTATAACGGCTGTTCAGACAACTAGAGATCCCGCACCGCTTTTGCTACCTTATGAATTTCCCGCCCAAATTTTGTAAGAATAGAATGAAGAATGGAAATAGAAGTGGTGAAGACGTAGAAAGAAACGGAAAAAAGTCAAAATGAAGAGCAGAAGACGATATTTTCTCTTATTATCTCAGTTAAATTAAAATAGGTACGTGAGGAACAGTTGTAGATAAGCCGTTCTGTGAAACGCACATAGCCACTGATTCAAACTCGTATCGAGCTTAGCAATCCTCCTATCACTATCGCACCATGGTTACGAATGGGAAACGCCTAGAACTGCAATCCAAAGATTTAAGGGACAATGGATCCCACCAACATTGAAGGACGAGGACCAGAATCAACAGGCAGCAGTCATACCCACATGTACCGGAGAAATCCTGAAATCATCGCGCATAAAGGATTCGAGGAAACGAATCCAGTGAAGTAAGTGGTGCGATCCGCAGAATATGTCGTATCATGTACGGTATTTAGAATAGAAAACAAATATATCATAACAGATAACATTGTGGTTGTGCAAGAATCTTGATGGTCGAAGGCAAACAATGACGGTCGTTCAGCAAGACCTTGATGACTAGGTCCTTGAGGAAAACCGAAACGAAGAGAAAAACTGCTCGCGAAGTGTTTGAGTTTTTCTGGCACTTAGGATCTTAACGCAGTTGAGGATAGTAAATCGCGTGAAGAGCGAAACTGACGATAAATTGAAGACATTGAGGGAAATAATGGCGATTCCATTGCAGTTCCTATGAAACACCACCATAAGTACTTTGCACTATTTGAGTTGTGGTGTCGCTAATCCTCCCATACTTCCACAATTAATATTGAAAAAGTAAAACTAGTGGAAAAGGGAACAGATACGGTATTTTATTGTATCGTCCTTGAATGTTTATCCTTCCACGACGAACAATGGAGGAAGTAAACGCTCGAAGAAAAATTAAAAGAAAAGTTATGATTTGTGTTGATGTGAATGATGCAAATCGCTAAAAAGTGTGAACAAATCGATAAAACCACCAAAGACGGATTTCACAAATGCGTAACATCGTTAAATCACTAGTAATACTTGGGTTATTTGGCACAAAAAGCACCACAATATGCAATAAAACTGTTACTTATAACATCACGTTCCGCTCCGAGTTCTTAACAGTGGTTACTGCAGCTAAGTGTAGTGCAAAGTTTACGTATCGATTTATGCTGCAGTCGGTGATCCTGTACTTGGCTTTATCATTACCTCAGTTTGCTTCATGTGTATTGATCATATACTAGTAAAGTCAGTCTATAACGTAAATTCTCAGCGATCACCGTTAAAAAACTCTTGGAAATGGGATTTCTGCCATTGAGCAAAGTGTGCCCCAATTTTTAAAGTTTACAACATCTCGTTATGGAAAGCTTTACTGTGGACTCTTCCATGTTGACATTAAAGGCCAGTGTGATGTGAACAAAGAGCAAATGTGTTCTAACGATCTAACGATGTAAGCAAGAACTAGTGACGATCTGATGCTCGAATCTAAAGTTCACCACAACTATCAAATCAGCTATATGCATCACTTCTCATGAAAAACTGATAATAAAAAAAAATCCCTTCAAACAACCCCTAAGTTATTAGCACATGGCGACCGAACACTTCACCTAAGTCCACCACCATTGAAAGACACTGTTGAAGGAAAATTTTCTGTACGTCAAGACTGCAACAAAGTTGTACTGTTCTATGTGGTATATTACCATAACTTCAAAAAAAGGCTCACGACGGTCAATCCCTTAAGAAAAGATTGGCATTTGACACCATTCGTAGTTTTGCAGAAGTGATCGAATGCACATGTGACCAATGCAATAACTTGCGGTGGCCTTCCAATGTGCCAAGTCAATGTTTTTCAGTCAGTGATCCTCCTAAACAATTTTGGAACCAATTTGCCGTGACTAGAAGCATAAAACGCCTGGTTTGCCAGCTGTGCGTAGACAAACGAAAGACCATATTTGAATCGCAGGGTAGCACTAACCACTACGATACACACACTCTCAATTACGGTTAATATTTTACGGAACCTGTCCTCACCTCTATTATGCGAATCCCAGCAGTTCTCACTTTCAATTCCTTCCCTTGCATCCATCATCATCCACGAAGGTCTTCGAACTCTCCACATATCTATTTGGTCACTACTTGAGAATTGCAATGTTCTCTATGAATGTCGTCGAACGCTGATCGAGTCGATTCTCCCTAGAATCGTGGGTAGGCGTGCAAAAGCGCTCCCACTAGGATTGCAGAGAACGAATTTTTTCCCAAACAAGATTGGGACCAATCTTCCGACCTCAGGCAGATGAAAGGTTCGATGGGCTCAGGGGCCTAGGGCGGGGTCGAACTAAAACTGTACTCGAGACCAACGGCATCACTACCAGTGTACTACTCGCCTATTGGTGCGGATATAGTTATTGAACACTATAACATTTCGAGTTATGTTGCCATTTTTTATACCTTTTTTTAAAGCACAAAAACAGATTAAAAACGTACTCATTGCTCTTATTACGAGGTAGGGTGGGTTACCAAAATTCTCGCGGCAAACTGGTCCATTGATATTTGGTATGTGGCCGACGAATAAGTGTATCCTAATCAAACTAGAAACTGTCCTCTTTTCCTGGTAAAGAAAATTTCCTCATTTTATGTCATGAAAAATTGAGTATTGAACAGTATAAAGCCAGTAATATAGAACGAAGCGAAGTGGAAATTTGCAAACGGACAGACGACAGGATGATTGAAGTCTAGAGGATATTCATTGATTAGCATCGATTGATGGTTTAGAGTTCAGTGGTTTTTTTTGCTACTAATTCGAAGGAGTCTTAAGACAAAATACGGCCATTGAGAAAGACGCCTGTGTAATGCAGTAATGATGTATTCATTTATAATATCGAAGCCTCCACAAACCGAAGTTTATCTGCTTCCTTAAAAGAAAACGTCACGTTTCTACGACTATAAAAGTATAAAAAAGATAAACCTCTCAGCGTCGATCAATCCCTGCGGAATGCGCCTTGCATTCGACTTCATTAAGCATTGTTTGGAGGTGATTGAATGCATATTTGGCCTTCACAGTGACTCGCGGCGGCCTACCGATGTATCGAGTCAGTGCTGCTACCCTCCCAGACAAGTTTGGCACCAATTAGCCGACCCCGGAGGGATGGAAGGCTTGGTGGGCCATGGTTGCGTGGATCGATTCCACGTGTGTGTTGCAGGACGCCTCCGACCACTGCGCCACACGCGCCCGCAGCTATACATTAAGAAAAAAGACATTCAACATTCATATGCACTTGAAACAAACAGGAAGGAAAAGTGGCTGAAAATTTGCAAAGGAAAAACTTCAGCATGAAAACTTAAGAATCCCGTCAACAATCATACTAAGTCAATATTTTTTGTTTCCTTCCCAACAGAAAAGAGGAAGCAAGGGTTAGCAGAAGAAGGAAAGTGACAATGCGAAGATCAGAGTCATTTCGAACTCTATTCAGTCCTGACAGCTAAAATGAACAGCATGTTTCTTCCCATTCTCAAAGACATCTTTGTTTCTGTCTTGGTACAAATTGGTCTCTCAGAAGCCAATCACCGCCCGTTCCGTCCGTAATGATTTCACATCCAACAGAAAGGAAAATAAAATCTAGGTGAAGGGGAGGAAAGATCACTTTTTTTCATAGTAACTAGCTTCCAAGTTCATAATATGGTCCGCGTAAAGGAAGAAGGTCGATAGCCCAGGCATTACGGTAGCTTTTTGATGGCACACCATTATAGTGGTTCTTTTCATCAGCAGTATTCTCATCTTTTCCAACAGCTGTCATGTATATCCATAGGTTACGAATCAAAGTAAGTGAAATAAGTGATAAATAAGTGAGTGATAAAAAATCGAACAGCTAATGAGAAACTATTTACTATGGGAGGATGCACACAGTTACAACGATGGAAAAAATCATCCGTTTTTCCTCATCCTTCTTCGCTATTGTAGGTTACTGGCGATTGTGTAACATTGGTCGTGATAGTAATGATAGTATCGATATCGATGATAGCGTCATTTTCCCTTAGACCGCTGTGATTAACAAAAAATTAAACTAATACGGCGACACACACACTACACAAACAGCACACTCGCGCACCCCCACCCACACACGAACACGCATACACACACACACAAACACAAGCACACACACACACACGCGCACACATACACACACATGGACGCGCACACATTATACACATACACATATACACACACACACATATATACACAAAACACCACATTCACATCTATGCATGCACACGCATATGCATACACGCACAAATACAAAAATAGACATACACACATGCACATGCACATATACACATACACACACACGTACACACATACACACATACATGCACACATCCATGTCGCTACGGAGCGCTAATTTCGTGGGGAAGTGGCAGCTACTTGATCTTTGCACCTTCTACAGTAACGAAACGACGAACTACGCACGAGAAATCAATTACACCTGCCATCGAATAGACGTCACTTTAGATTTTTAAAACTTCAGTAGCATCTACCGTATGACTAGTCGTGGTGTTCACTACATATAACAGAAGGTATAGGAAACACGCAAGATAATTAACACCTTTGGTCGGACGTGAGTTGGCTTCCACTCATACGATGCGAAAATAAAAAAATAAAAATAAGGAAAATCAACTTTAAACCGAAGTGTTCCATGTCAAAACAAAATTGCTAGTAGCAGTAGAAAGCGTTAAAATATAAAAATCTTTACCTGCAAGATTAGATGTTTTCGCTACAATATAAAGGGTTAAGCTCTCGCTGAGGGATCCGCCATACGTTCGACTTCATGACAGAAGTGATTGAAGGAATATCTGGCCAGTAGGTTGACTTACGATGGCGTACCGATAAATCAGCTCAGTAATCCGCTGTTTTCTTGCCAAGCACACAAAATTGTTGTCTTTTCTTATTAATCAGTAGCGCTATTCTCTCAGCCAACTTTGATACCGATTTTCCGAGCTCGGAGCGACGGAAAGCTCAGTGAGTCCTCCGCGGTGGATCGAACCAAGCACTGTGTGAGTGTCGTGCAAGGCACGTCTAATCAATGCACTACACTCGTTTTTTGTAATACCTCACTGGAATTCTAGTTTTCTGGAGTCCCAAAAATTAGTTCGTGCAAGTTCTCTTTCTATGAGGCCCCTATTTCGAAAATCGAAGCAATTGAATATGAAGTTTATAAATGCCTCGAGTTCGTCTCAATTCTTGGAAATTTGAATTTCTAAAAATTTTTTGTCCTTAATGTAACATATTTGCTTTTAATATGATGGAGCAAAGTCTCTTCTATATGCATATTTTCAGCATCATAGGTATTTTTCTTCTCGAATTTATGAGCACTTCGCCAAAAGTCAGCTTCGAGGGTTAAGTGTCAAGTAGTACACTACCTCAGACAACTTAAAGCCCTATAGTTGTTCCATACACAGAGAAATTCTGTGCCGAACTTTTCTAGTTCTTCTCTTGAACCACTCGGAAATATTTCATGCTGCTAGAGAATGCTACTAAAATCTCCAGATAACAATGTTTGTATGCAAACTTGATCGAATGTATTCAATCGGAAAAAGCCACTGTATGATTTGTGTCGAAGTAATCAAAGGAAAAGTGAGTTTCACCTTAAATTTCCCTACTTACCATAATACTTGATACTTGAATGGCCCATCCTCGCTGGTTGTGCACGCCCCATCAACTTTTCCATTTTTCGGAGATTTACTGATAAAGTCATTGTGGTTTCCTGAAATCCCGAGGTCAGCTTGGCCAAAGCCTGACGCAGGTAGTCACCACCGCCGGCAATCGCCGCCCTTGTTGATCAGAGGGAGATTTGCCATCATGCGACTTTGATACTAGGACGGTGGTGGTTCCTGCTGTTGGTTTATTCTTAGCTAAGCTGCTTGATGGAAATGCCGGACTTCTTCTCAGCTTGGGAGATCCTGCCGAGGAGACGAATCCACCCACTATACATCGTAGTCCGACACCCAGGAACACATTTCAGCCACGATGACGCGGTAAACCGCGGGGAGGACTCCCCATAATAAATGTGAAAATCACAACTACAGTAGAACTTAGAAGAAAAGCGCTCTCACACTCCACAGTATCACCGTTTCATTATTCCACAAAATTTAGACCAGAAACTTAAAATATCTGTCATAAAACACACTACAGCAATTACTTACAACTAGTTGGATCTACAAGTTAAGGATTTGCTATTATGACGGCATTTGTTGTGTAGTGATTCGATCCGTTGCAATGTACAGGGTCCACTGGTTCGAACACACGCCCCAGGCTCAGCAAGCCTTCCATCTGTCTGGGATCGGCACCAGACTCTATTTGAGAGCATAGGAACATTACGCTGATACATCGGTAGGTTCGACAAGTCATTGCATAGGCCAGATATGCATTCAATCGCTTCTACGTTTATAGGAATAGAGTCAAATGCATGGGTTATTTCTGAGTGATTGACTAACACCGAAAGTTTTATCTTGTGTTTCGTTACTGTAGTTTCATAGTTCTACAATACGATCATTAACTGGAATTGTCCAAGACGGATCGAAAAGTCGCATCAGAAAGCGTTGATGAATCTTTCTATACGATCCGACACCACATATTGTACGAATAACACCACGTTACCCATTCATTTCGTCTTGTCGAATCCATATTCTACAAAGGTCATGAATTTGAATGTAGGCTTGGCTGCCACTTGAGCACTTGCCCTTCTTTACGAATATCGCTTAATATTGGCCGATCACATTCTCCATGCAACAAATTGTATAAAGACAAGAGTAAACCACTCGTGGAGGAATATAGCGCTTGACTGATCTGATTTGGAATTGAACCGGGAATTTGTGGACATAGAGCGGCAACAGCACCATTGCGCTATTTGTGTCGTCCCACCATTATGAGTTACCGGTAAAGAATCGTGAAATCCCTATTCGTTTTTTGCTTTTAATCAACGTTAGGTCAACTGGTAACAGTGAAACGATAAGCCATCAAAAACCCTTAAAATGAGAAATATAAAAGTTTATATGGACTATCTTAAGAAAAAACAATTTCCGTAAACTTAAATCTCAACCTTTCACATGGTCAAATTGATTTCGTTCAAGGGGGTTTTTTTTGTTCAGATCGAAATCTGTTTGGACGGAATTTTCTTCAGGTGAGCAGCAGATTGGCAGTCATTTTTCTATTTGTCGCAAATGTTTGAATCAATATTGTGAAAGTAAATAGGATTAGGAGACTAACAATGTTTTAGACTCGTGACATCTATGAAAACTATCCGACTTGCCAACAATCACGGGGAAGTAGCAGGCGTTTCAGTTTTCGATAAGGGAGAGGAGATTCATCGTGTTCTTTCAGAATTAAGCCTGTTTGAATCTCATGAAACTACTATCTGAGATGATTAGAACAGTAAAATGAACTATAGAATGACTTAAATTTTAAACTGATAGGGCTTGAAGTATCCTAAAAGGACCATGCAATCACAGACATACACACATAAATGTATGCTTGCACAAATACATACATACGTAATATATATGTATATATATATATATATATACACAGACACAGGCACATACACATACATACACACACACATACACATATACACACACCAACTATAGTGGCTACATGGCTCTAACAGAAAGAAAAAAACTGGAAGAGGTCACACAAGAGAACATCTAGAGAAAAAACGCTCTTGGATTAAAGAGCCAGAATGAAAAACGAATATGTAGAAACACCCTAAGTCAAACAGGTTAATCAGTGTAGTGCGTTTGCACACCAACGAATGACCAACAACGTGCGAACTGACGAGAACACGAAACGTTTTCACCGAGAAGAAAAAGCTAACAGCGCAACCAAAAAACTTACAACTTTGGCATACAGTAAATAAAAGAAAGGAAGACTAAGAGAAATTGATGCTATGGCAATGTAAGGGATTCGACAGTGTAGGAATAGATTTCACTCCATTAAGCATCACAGAATGCATGTTTGGTCTATGCGACAAATCTCCTACCACCTACCGATGTACTATACTAAGTTAACCTTTCCTAGAGTCCCGGACAAGTCTAGTGACAATTATCTGACCTCGAATCCGAAGAACGATGGACTCATGGTCAGCCTAGGGTGCGACATCGAACCAAAGACCACCTAAGACTATGTGCTCATTTTTAGGCCGTCCTTAATCACTGCGCTATACGCGGCCTAATTAATAGCATACGTGTTGTAATAGTTCCCAGGATCGACTTTCTCTTAACCTCGGCATTGGAATATGAATGCGTCGTTGTTTTGTTCAGCAATCGCGAGGTTTTTAAACAGCATACATTTACTTCCATAAAAAAACCCAATACAATACAACGCTAGCTGACGTTTCGGCAGTATCGCCTTCTTCAGAGCCGCTTTTTCGTGACTTCCAATTCGCGGTTGAGTCGTCAACCACATGCGACTATAATCAGCTGTTCCAAACTTCCTCATTGGAAGTCACGATAGAAGCGGCTCTGAAGAAGGCGATACTGCCGAAACGTCAGCTAGTGTTGTACTGTATTGAGTTTTTCTATGGAAGTAAATGTATGCCTTTTAAAAACCTCGCCA
>UYYA01000362.1:0-65521 GCA_900624975.1 Angiostrongylus costaricensis
CACCACCACACCATGCGGGTCCTTTGTTTCGCACGTCTCTCAGCTATTTCTATCGATCTTTTTGCCACAGCAATCACCCGGAAACAAAGGACCCGCATGGTGTGGTGGTGAACGCGTTACTCCCCGGAAAGGATAATAGCGCGTTCGTTCCCCACCATAGACACCTGCGGTCCAGAGTTTTGCAAATATCTCAGCAACGTTGTGGTTGTATTTCGCTTAGTAACCTGCCATAAAAATTATAGAAGGCAGAAAACAAAACGTTAACACATTCTGACGAGAACCTCATTTCATGCGTTGGCTGGTTCAGTATAGAAAAGTTCATTCGAAACGAATAGATTCTCTCGTTTTCCTCGTCTACCATGTAGTACATTCTTCTCGCGAGTTGTATAGCGTCCGTAGAAATTTGGGAAACAAGTTGAAATAGATCATGTTAAGAGGAAACACACTTTACTTGTAGGCATAAAATAAATGGAGAGTATTCTCTATGAAATAACAAACAGTACTTTTAGTTTCTACTTATTTTTCCTTGGATGATGACCTCTCTTTTCACGTTAGCCTCAATGAGCATGGGATGCTTCAAGAGGTACAATCGGTATGCATTGAGCTACACCTACAATTGCTCTCAATGCCATGTTTCTTGTGAGTTTTTAGATCGGATAATCCATTTTATACAGTGGTTTTCTAAACAGGAAATATCCTCTGTGCGGTCTTTTTTTTGTGGAAACTGAAACTTCAAAAGCTATGAACTTTTTAGCAATACAAAACCCGGCGGAAGGAAAGACCCGCGTGGGGTGGTGGTGGACGCGTTACTCTCCGGAAAGGGCAATAGCGCGTTCGTTCGCCACCGCAGACACACCTGCGGTCCGGAGTTTTGCAAATATCTCAGCATTGCTGTGGTTGTTTTAGCATAATAAAAAAACTTATTTCGCACATTTTAGAACAAGCAGAAAATAAATTGTCGCAATACTTGTTCTTTTCAATTCTAGCTGGTTTTTCGTACATCGACGTGAATTTTTACGCTGGTCAAGCAATTCCGCTGCTGATGATCACCGCTTATTTGTTTATACTTGGATCGATTTATAGAAATCGGAAGGTGACCAGAACATATAGCAACGGGCAAACGCTATTTGATGCCAGACTGGTAAGTTTCACTACTGAACACATTTCCATATCTGTTATTCCTCGACGACGATCGATACATATGAAACGTGTATTGTAGCGTCATCAGCACGTTTTGCAGCACTTAGATCCAGCATTCAGTGAATCAGACTTATGAAAAATTCGATGTGATGAGCGAAACGAACACAGGCACTTACATGGGGAAGACAACTTCCAACCATATGTCCAATTTAACCTAAACATTTGTATATGAACATTATTCGGCAATATTGGACCTCCTACTAGTTAATGTGTTACCTCTCTTGAATTAATCACTTTACTCAATTAAGGTTACCTACTTGTTTATATTGAGAGCTGTCAATTACAAGAAAAATTCTACCACAAAAGTAAATTTTAGGTTTTGGAAGTTAAACCAAATACTCCGCGCAGGCGCGCATAGAGCACATAGACATAACGGAGAATATTTTGAAGTAGAGGTTGCCATTTTCCCACAGGTTTTTGGAACTTCAGCACGCGAAGCCCTCTGAAACATTTTCGATAAATTCCAAGAATCCAAAAAAAAACAGCAAGGAGAAGTGCCTCGTCATGACGCGAGATCCGACACAATAACTTGGACTAATATTTTAACGTGAGAATGGCTCTTAGCCCTCCCGTCTGAGCTCTGCGCGGTTCGTCTCCATGTAGAATGCACAATGGAAGATTTATAAAAGTCGGCGATTGTGTGAAGAAGTCGTTTTGTTTTCAATGCATTTGAGTTCTAGGTGATAGCTTTCCTGCAAGAAACCAGCGAGTTATTTGTCAACTAATTCAATTTCTTGTTTCTTCGCTTTTAACTGAATCTGTTTTTTAAAAAAAAGTGTGTGGATAATTTGTAATTTCAGGCGTTCCAATTTTTTATGATTTGTTGTAGTCAATACTTAACTGCCTTTTTGTTCGACATCGTGCCAAAAATTGGCGGTGGAACCGTTTGGGGCGCACTCATCATCAACTGCATAGGTATGTCTACAACTTTCATGTGAAATTTTAAAATCACTCAGCAAGCCTAATAAATAAAGAGGGTTAAACCCTCGGCCCTGACCAATCCCTGAGGGATGTGTCATGCATTCGACTTTATTAAGTATCGTTGGAGGTGATTGAATGCATATTTGGCCTATACAGTGACTCGCGGTGGTTTACCGATGTATCAAGCCAGTGCTGCCATCCTCCCAGACAAGTCTGGTACCAATTTGCCGACCCCGGAGAGATGGAAGGTTTGGTGGGCCATGAACACGTGGATCGATTCCTCGTATACGTTGCAGAGCGCCTCCAACCACTACGCCACACGCTCCTTTAACAAGCCTAAAAGGGCCTAATGGAAATACTAAATGTGCAGGAAGCGGTAAACGGTAGACTGCAACACCAGCGTACAAATAATGGACAATGGGAAATGGATACAAACCACGACGAGCGAATGTTATCTCATTCTCTACCACGCCTAATTTTTTGTCTCTACAGGCTTGCTAGTTTTTGACAACAAACGATAAATTTCCGTCAATTAGGAAACTTGAGCAGTTGTGAGTAAAGCACCATTGTTGAAGAGCCTTCCCTTTGCCGTGCTATGGTTGTGAATGGTGTGAATGCTTTTACTTACTATCTGTTACCATGCCGCATGACATAAACACATTTATATCAGCAGTATAGTTTCCCAAATCACGTTGTGTCTACTTAAGTGTCTTTTATGCGAGCACATTCCTGATAACAAATATTCATTCATTCAATTCAATCGGTTGGAATTGAGACAAGGTTCAATCGCCCATCGAATTACCAGTCAATAAACTCGTTCGGGGGATTGTTTTTCGCATATTTCCAAAGGCGAAATAAAGCTTTTTCGGCTTTATGCCTTTCGCAATATCTGTGCTCAATAAGCTACCGGATGGTTACAAAAAGTCTGAAAAGAAAAGAACTGTTTTTCAAATTAGCCTTCAGAAACAAAATCAGCTGAGGCAAGAATGGTATCACTGTTGTTGCCACTCGATGGCTGACGTTTCGTCGACTTCGCTTTCTTCACAGCATGGACGAATTTTATGTAACGCTATCCATATAATCGCAATGGTGCTGAGATATTTTCAAAACTTTAGACCGCAGGTCATGTAGGGGCTGCGAGAAAGCCGAAAAGAAGGACTCACATGGTGTGATGGTGAACGCGTTGACCCCGGAAAGGGAAAGAACATGTTCGATCCTCACCTCTATTGATATTTGCGGTCGAGAGTTTTGTAAATATCTCAGCATCACTGTGGTTATACTTCACATCATGCCCTGCCATAAAAAAAGAACACGAGTAAATTAAACGTGGCCATCCATTTAATCCGTGCACAGTTCTTCAAAGCTTGATTGATCTGCGTCGGTGGTCCACAGGTGTTCAGCCTTGCGATGTAGGTGTTAGTTATCGCACTGAGTCGAATACACTGAAACGGAGAAAGTGAAAAATATTTACTCGTAGTGTGCTATCCATGTGAATCGACCTATAGTATTTATGAAGTCCTATGATATAAATGAATGCTACGTTGTTTAAAACTTCTTCACCACTTTGTATAATCTGGGATCACTTATGGTACCGTTCACTTGGGATAACGAGTTAAACCAGCACAGATTAAATAATCAATGTGGAAAAGGTGCCACACCATGTGTGATAGGAGGCTTCGTCTTTACGGTTCATCTTTGCGCTTATGAAGATTATCAGAACGTTTCAAGAGTGTTACGCGTTGATGCTTTGGATTCCTTCGCTGAAATCTTGACAGTCATTTCAAAATCATCACCGTTGTCCTCTGTGCCACTCAGAGAAGTGCTTTGTCGAATTTTAAGTATTCCACATAAATGTTTTTTATACAGATACAAAGTGGTCTACCCGTTTCACCAATGCATTTTTAACAGCGTGTCTTACGTGAGACTAAATAATTGCACCTGAACTCACGCAACCACCGTCCCTACCACTAGTGAAAGCCGTGCAATTTTCCGTGTTACATAGACGATCAAAGGGGCGGTTACCGTCCAATTGAAGACGAAGGCGAAGAGTAAAACAGTAGCTGGAAGTTTAATAACTGCGACGGAATTGGCAGGACGTTTTTAGGTACCTGTTAGTACCGCTAATTGTTTCGTTAGATATAAAGGATGCCTTCAAATAAATCTTACTTAGGTTTGACACACTTTTTTGGGGCCTAACCCTACTTTTTGATCTGTCCTAGGTGGCTGCTTCTTCGAAGCCATTGAAAATGTCTATTTTTCGTGTCATCTTCGGCGATTCCTTTTTTCTCTTCTGTACACACATTTTTAGCTGTTTAGTACATGTTTTTGATAAGTGCTTTTTTAATGTGTGACGGATGAGAGGAGACGTTCTGGAAGACCCTTGGAAATCACTGTATGGGCCAGCTACGAATTCATTCACCTTTGCAGTGCTGATCATCTTTATTTAAAAGTGTGTAAGGCTGCAGTTTAATCTCTATCATCTTATTCAGTACGCTTTAAAAGCCTAGGAATCTTCAAGAATCCTAAGCTGTAGTTGCTTCTATAAGCGAGAGGATTAAAAGTGGAAGAGAAAACTGCCAAATTAAAATGATGAATGGAAAGCGTTAGCCGAAGGCCGTAAGGATGACTGCTGATTGCCTTATTTTATATCATCCAATCAAGAAGACACACCATCATCGATTGTCAGCTTAACAAATATAGCACTGCTTGATTATCACATTCGTTTACAACTCTCTGTCTACCGCTTATGGTAAGATACATCTCCAATCAGGCCACCCTAATTTTAGAAATTATACCATGTGTAGTGGTATCTCTGAATTTTTGTAGATGATATGGGTCAGAACTTCCGATTCTCTATTTCACTTCAATTATATGCAGTACTGTTAACATCTTTCTTTCGACCACGTCTTCATCAGCATTGTGATCTTTCATTCTGCTTAAAAAAACCGAACTTTCTATGAGTACGTTAATACAGGAGTAATTCTATTATCGGGAAAGGTAAACACCTGGTCAAGTGTTCTTTCCCTGATGCTCCTAAGAGCTTCCAATATGACTCGCTTCATTCTGCTAAACTCTGGGACTAATTGCTTCATCATGTTTTCTTTCTGACTCGTATCCATTTTGCTGTGGTATTTATTTCATTGAATGTGAATGGCGTATCAAACACAAACGTCTTAGGTAACTCAAAATTCGAGTAGGTTAGCTGATGACGGAACGAGCGCGACATCCGCGATTGGTCATAGAGTGTCTATGCAGCAAAGACCAATGATAAACGACTAACAGAATAAAGTTATCGACATTCTCTCATTGCATCATTTATACACTAATCTGTTGCATATTTAGGGACGATTAATATATCTGTAAATCCAACTATTCTGTTGCTGTGCAATCAAGAAATTCGAACTAGCGCCCTAGACCTAATTCTTTGCCGTAAACGCAAAAGAATCGGAAATACAAGATTCGTAACCAGTCGAGTCGGCAATACAAACTTTCTGTAGTCGTAGCTTTTTTTGAACATTTTTTAAATCCATATTCTTTGTTTTTATAGCTGATTGTTTGAAGTTAATCTAAAGTCATCACAATTTCTACGCTCAGGAGATTTCCCTCTACTTCATAAAGTCAATAGATTTACAAACGACACTGAATGAAGTACTGCATCAAGAAAGAAAAATGAGATACACTCCTTATAAAGGCTTCGTATAAAAAATGGCTGACCAGACAAGAATATGTTAGCCCGAGTTGTACCACCTTCGGACCCTTGCCCTATGTGTAGCTCTTATCTTCTTTTAGTCTAAATGCCATGTAAACATGTTATGATCTCTCATCAATTGTACACCACATATGAAGATTTACATAAATGGAATATGCATAATCGTTGTAAATAAACACCTTGATATTTTTTCTATCTCTACTTATAGTTCTGAAATCAAACAGCAAAGGGTCACCACCTAGTCTTCTACTTACCCCTATCTCTCGCCCTGTAGTCTGTAGGATATATGAGTTCTCAGTTCCTTGTTACTATAGGAAGGCCACTGATTTTTTACTTGATCTGTGCCAACTACCTTTCCAAAAGATAACGTTGAAAATGTGATGTTTCACACAACATAATTTGAAACAACGTCACTACACAATTGTCCAGTAGCCTACAGTATGACGTTGCAGTAATGTATTACTAACAAAACAAAGTCAAAAGCAAAGCACTTACTTGGATACTTAGATGACCCGTCCTCGCTGGTTCTGTGGGTACCAGTATAATCTCCATTTTTCGGAGTTTTGCTTGTTTAACTATTTTTTTCTGGAGTCGTGAGGTCAGCCTAGCCAAAGTCTTCTCTAGGTCATCACCACCACTGGCAGTCGCGGCCCTTGTGGATCAGGAGATTTGCCACCATGCCAGTAGTTTGGTGCCACGACGGTGACAGTCTCTGATATTGGTAGTAAAATAAAGCAAGTAGAAGCATAAATGCCCTTGTTTTTATAATACAAGCTTATAAATGGGCGCAAGGGTGCGTGTAGCTCAGCGGTTAAACGCGCCCCGCAACACACATGCGTTCGATCATGCGTCCCAGGCTCGTCAAGCCTTCCATTCCTCTGGATCGGTAAATTTTTAACAAACCTGTCTAAGAGGATAACAGCACTAATTCGATACACCTATAGGTTACCGAAGGTTATTAAATGGAGCAGGTATGTATTAAGTCAACTCTATTGATGCCTACCTCCCAACGGTTTATCGCCTCACCGTGGCTAAGAGGTGTTTCTGGATGTCGGACTGCGATGTACAGTGAAGGGATTCGTACCACTGGCAGGGTCTCCCAAGCCGAGAAGGAGTCTGGCACTTCCATCAGCAAGCCTAGCTAAGAGTAAACCAATACCAGGATCCACCACTGTCCTTGTATTAAATTCGCATGGTGGCAAATCTCCCTCTGATCCACAATGGCTGCGACTGCCTGTGGTGGTGAAGACCTGGGGCAGACTTTGGCCAGGCTGACCTCCGGATTCCAGGAAACCACAATGGTTTAGCAACCAAATTTCCGAAAAATGGTGATTGTGCTGGGCCTTCACGACCAGTGAGGACGGGTCGTTCAAGTATCAAACTTTGATGATTAATGAAGTCGTTTCCACGGTGCATCCTTCAGGGATTGATGAATGATGAAAGTTTATCCATCATCTTTTCCTTCCATTCTGTTGACTACCAAAGATGGCTGCCCTAAAGCATCAGTTATAACAAATTCTCTGAAAAATCTTCACCTTTTTATTTACTGGTTACTATAATTTTTAATGGCAAGGTATCATGTGAAATACAACTAAGATGATGCTGAGATATTTGGAAAACTCCGGACCGCAGGTGTATGTGGTGGGGAACGCACGCGCTGTTGTCCTTTCCGGGGAGCAACGCGCTCACCACACGACATGCGGGTTTTTGCAAATATCTCAGCATCATTAAGGTTATATTTCGCAATGTATACCCTGCCGTTAAAAAAAGAGTAGCTAGTAAATAATAAGTTAAAATTGTGATTATAACTGCAGCCTCAGCTTAATTGGGTTCGTTGCCGCCTTGGTCTCTCCAGATCAATCCCGTTGACGGGTGATTGCTGATGGCGCTGATCGATAGAACTAGCTGAGAGACAGGCGAAACGAAGAATTCGCATGGTGTGATGGTGAACGCGTTACTCCCCGGAAAGGACACTACCGCGTTCGTTCGCCACCGCAGTCGCCTGCGGTCCGGTGTTTTGCAAATATCTCAGCATCAATGAAGCTATATTTCGCAATGTGACATTAAAAAGAGTAGGCAGTAAATAATAAGCTAAAAAACCTTCATTTGATAAAGGTTTTTGTTTGGACGCGTACAAGAAAGACACTGGACAGATTTAGACATTGAAAAACCTATTTTCTCATATAACTCAGCATCATTAAATTCTTATGTCTTCTTGATTCCTTATGAAGTCCTATACCTTTTTTCTAGTACACAATAATTCCACATAGTCCAATGTTTTCGCTGACTTTTTCTTCTTAAGAGTATGGAAGAATCAATTTAATGTGCAATCTAGTCAGACAATTCTTCCATGAACCCATGCAGAAAAACCCGAGAGTCAAATTTCGGTCGCACTGGAAACAGCTTCCTCAAACACTCGCCGTTGTCTATGAGTTTTCAACTGAGTATTCCACGTGACGGACAACAGTAAAAAGTTCACATGGATGAAGAATGTGCCTGTCTCAGGTTAAAAAATCCGCCTAACACATAGGAAGCGGTCAAGCGTAATTACAAGCGACTCACCTCATCTGTGGTTCACCCTTTGATTCTAGGATTTTGTGCAAAAAGAAACTATAAGAAAGCAAAAACGGAAAAAAATCGCAGGAATACAGCAAAAATACGAAGTTAGACGTGCAGCATAAGTCCTTCATCCTCAAAGCACGGAGTTTCATGAGAAATTCAAGTATTATATTGCTTTCAACCACTGCTGCAGTTCCAACAAAAAGTTCACAATTGCAAGCTTGACGTTCTGTGAGCTGTGAAGTGAAGACTCATTGAATGGTCGTTACACTGTTTCCATCACACATTTCCTTCTTCTCTTTGACGTAATTTTTGCAGATATTTAACGACAGATCACAGATTCTTCTGTTCTTCTGGACAACACACTGTTGACAACGGTTTTCTGGGTTTGCGCTGAGGTATTAGCTAAATCTTCATAGAAATATTGCATTGCTTGAAAAGCACAAACGCTGAAAAACAAAGCAAAAGCGTTTGAACGTTGAAGGAAAGTCTTTTTCTAAATTTTATATTAACTAGTCAAAATAGATAGGAGTACGTGAAAACGGAGCAGAAGTATATCAAAAGCGTCTAACTGGTTACTGTATACGGCTTAATGGTAGTAATGGCCGTTATCATGACTATAGTGCAAGTTCGATTCCGCTCCGGGCAAACCAAGTCTCTCATCCCTCCGGGCTCGGAAAATTGGTACCGGACTTCTCTGGGAAAAATTCACTCTCTACAGTCCAAGTGGGAACGCTCTAGCACTGCTATCTCAGGACTACAGGGAGAATTGCTGGACCAGCGTTCTACGACATTCAAGGTGAAATCGAAATCTTCAAGCAGCAACCAAAGCCACACGTAAAAACTTAGAAGACTTTTGTGGACGATGTATGAGAGGAAACGAATTAAATGTGAGAATGCTGGGATACGCACAGTAGACGTGAAGACGGATCAAATAAAATAAAAAAAAGCACTGCTTAATATAGCTATCGCTCTGTGGAATCCAAAGTCGTTGACAGCTTAAATCATTAGCTTAATCCTAATAAACGTCCAGGTGGAACAATGGGATCTGAGTACAACTTTCATTACCATCTCTCTTTACCCTTTGAAAGGTAGTATTTCTTCGCTACATTAATTCCCATCCATCACGGAGCTGTTCATCAAACTGTCATCGGCCGTCTTAATAATGCTCTTTAACTGACACTTATTCTCTTTCTTGGTGAGAGTTTGATGAGACTGAAGGAAAGTTCTCGAGTTTATTTTTGGTAGTAGAGTGAGAGAATGGAGGTGGATTTCCAATCGAATAGTTCTCGTGCGTTGGTTGTTGTTCACGCTTTCTACTAATTTTGGCGTCGTTACACTACAGTGCACATATTACTCACAAAGCCTCTGTCCATTAAGGTAAATTAGAACAGCCTTTGAGTGATGTCTGCGCCTCAACCGCCGCCTCATCTTCCTGAATTCGAAATTCAGTTTCTCAGTTTCCGAATGGGATCTGCTTCTAATTAAAAACATCGACCGTAGTGAATGGATAGATCCAAAGCTTATTGTCAGAAGATCGTTATATTTCTTTTCTTAGCTGGCGTGAATTTTATGAGAGTGACTAAAAAGGCAGAGAAGCAGTGGAAAATGTAGGCACGAATATGGAACTCTAGGTAACGTAGGGCAGTGCCTTCGAAAACGTAAGCTGCTGTTTAACCAAAAAGCCGTTGCGTCTGAAGTAATCGGAAATGGAATAATTTGAAGCGAGGGAATCGAAAACACAAGAAAGTTGTAGCTCAGTGGTCAGAGGACGTGGTTGATTCGTTCCCATCCTCTGAGCTCACCAAGTCTTCCAACCCGTTGAGCTCGTAAAACTGGTTCCAGACTTGTCTAGGAAAATAGCAGCAATGAATTGATATATCGGTAGGTCACCAAAGTTACTGCACAGGTCAGATATGCACTCATTCACCTTTACTGATGTCCGATGAAGTCGAATGCATTGTCCATTCATCATAGTTTGATTAATGGCGTACAATTTATCCTTTATCCTCGTTGTTCAGCACCGTTGAATCCCTTTTTCAATAGCGGACGGTTAAAAGGCGCAATCATCACTCAGGCGATGAAACCAAGGACAACCTGGCTTGATGTTGGATAGCAATTGCCATTTACCCATTGTGACATGCCGTAGTGCCATCCAGCTGTTATATTGCCATCTTCAACAGCAATGAAATTGCGCCAAACGCCGACCATCCTCCGTAATGGAATTCGCGCACGACAACTCTAACAAGCAAGTGTAGTTTCAACCCGATCCAAAGGCAGCCTTACTAAAAATTTAATCCTCTTACCTATTGCTTTCATTACATGACCTGGCATCACATATTAGTCGAATTCAGGCACTTCTGTTATTCGATTCATTTCTTGGACCGATCATCCATCCATACATCCATGAAATCCGGTCATCGGACTTGTTCCTGGGTTCGGCTGCTGCTTTGAGGTTATGGCCTCTTTTACGAATTTTGAACGTTGAACGAACGTGTAATTTCATTAGCAGCCATGCAACATCTGTACTAGAACTTTTTCTCGGTTTCACTAGAGACGTCAGCAATTTTTCTGTATCGGTGGGAGTTTTTCTCAGACATGTTTAGTACTACTTTCTCAGCCATGGGGGTATAAAAGGTTTGGTTGGACTGCTGTGAATTTGCACCAGTAGTGCATTATTAAAAAGCAACTCCACCATTGTGCTCCCCATGCCTCTCGCTTATTATTATTTGTAATTGAATCCATTTCTTATATTTTGCAGTGTTTTTCAGGCATCGACCTAAATATTTCCATAAACAGCATTGAGAATAAAAGCTTGCGGGGTGAGAGAACTGACTTTCTGATCGAAATTTTTTCAAGTCTTGGGTTTCGAGGTCGTATGGGCTTAGAAAAGCAAGTTTTTTGTTCATCGATTCAATGGTAATACCCCGCTTCATTTAAAAATAACCCTTCGGCTTTTTTTGCCCAAATGAAACGGCTTTCTATGAGATTATGAATCTACGCAGTGACAGGTTTTCATGAGGGAAAAGATCACTGTGTTCTCATACTGAAAAGCTGAAATTTCCTAATGATTCTGATTTACGTCTTACACATTTGGAAAATATGAAACCTCAGTGCTTTTCCTTTGACCCTTGTTCTACCAAGAAATGTCACCTACAAACCTTTTCATCTAGGAATTTGGACATCAAAGTGTTGATCGACGTTTTTCAACGGAATTCTAACAGCACTTCACAAAAAAAGACTCTCTCATATTGAGGTACAGTTTTCTTCCACAACTGTGGCGTTTACAAGTGAGCTCGAACTCACTTTAATTTCTCAATATTTTTGTCGGTGTCGAGCTCAGTAGCAACGTGTTTGAAAGAGCAATGATCAGAAATCCTTTGAAAGTTATTGTCATTTCTACTTTCTTCTACTGAAGAAACCAAAAAGATTTAAACTGAAGAGTATAGAAACTGATTTAAAAATGTTTTTCGATGGAATAGAATTCCAAGTACAGACTTCTTGTTGATCTCAACCGTCAATCTTGCGATATTGTTGAGTTTGCCAATTCGTAATGATGTTGTGTTGAAATAGTATTTAACCTTAATAACTCGAAAGACCGACTTTCTATGAACCTCGGCATAGATAGTTGATATATTTATTTATGTGATCTTATAAACTGATCTTCTTAAGCTGACGCGAGGTTGGTACAGGTCTTTGTTGTCGTTGTCGTTGTCGTTGTTTTTGATGTTATTGAACGATGGCTGACGTTTCGGCGACTTCGCGACGGAAGTCCCGCACGTAACATCACGGCTCTGAGGAAGGCGAAGTCGCCGAAACGTCAGCCATCGTTCAATAACATCAAAAACAACGACAACGACAACGACAGCGAAGATCTGTACCAACCTCGCGTCAGCTTAAGAAGATCAGTTTATAAGATCACATAAATAAATATTTAACCTTAGCTAAGGTTTTAGAAAAATTCACTTTTTTAAGAGAAAACCTAAGGGTCAGTAATCTTCTACAGTAATCTTTGCTGAACGTCTTCCTATCTTATTGATAAAGCTCAAAATCGATGCTTCAAAAATCTCAAAGTGCCACATCGTTCATCAACATGGTAGATGAGAGGTGACCACCTCGCGTAATGTTTTGTAGATGTTGCCCTGGCGCTCCAAGGTTGAAATTTGGTAGGGAATTGAAGAGTTTTGTCGGGGCTGCATTTTGAACAAGTTTTCGATTCAAAGGAATGCTGTGAGGTTAACAAGTGCTTAGATGACTAGGAAGCAGCTCAACTCTTTCAAACACTTTCAAATTTTCGTTTGCATTGAAACAATAAAAATTTATCTCGGGCCAAAAAGCACAGTGTAATAATAATCTCTTCAATACCTCGTTAATAGCAAAGTGGATAGCTCTTTGTGTTAAACTAGAAAATAGAGCAGAAAAGATCTGTTGTAACAAGGTCACTCAGGTCTAAACAATGCTCATTATTTCATCGGGAGCACAGCAAAGAATAAATCTGTGCCCTAGAAAAGTTGGAAGACCGATCCACGGCCGTTTTATTCCCAAAAAAGTGAAAAAAGCCCCCATCAGAAAAGTACAAGTTTTTCGATTATGATCCGAGCTAGCCTCATGGAGCACCTCTGGTGACCTACGCCATCGAACAAAAACTGATGCCTTCAAAAGCTTACGCGATTACAGATAATACAGGTTATCT
Organism: Angiostrongylus costaricensis; assembly: GCA_900624975.1. NCBI lineage: Eukaryota > Metazoa > Nematoda > Chromadorea > Rhabditida > Metastrongylidae > Angiostrongylus > Angiostrongylus costaricensis. The sequence goes on from UYYA01000362.1 coordinate 13,083, forward strand.
CCAAACAGTTTACTGCTTGTCGTAGCTCACTATTTCATCGTAGCTATTGGGTATTTCTAGACGTCGGGAATTGTGATATCGAAAGGCTTTATTACCCCACCTGGACTGCCGATGCTGAGATGGATTAAGGAAGTTATTTATTTCATGTCTACAAAGCTGAGTTAAAGTGGGCCTATGAACTTGCTAGGTAAGCTTGGTTACGTTCTCTCCAAGAGCAGTAAAAAATGGAAAGCCTTGTATCAAAAGCGTAACGCTCCCGTGTCACTCGTGCAAGCAGAGCGCGCTGAAACGCTGTGGCAAACGACAGAGACAAATGGAGCGTTTACTTACTGGAGATAGCTAAAGTTACTTGGTGACTATTAGAGAGGATTAAGGTTATAGAGATGGTGCCGACGATAACACTTAGCTTAAAAAAATACTAGGTAAAAGAGCTCGTTTTCCTTTTTACTGGATGAATTTTATACTTTTGTTAAATATTTGGGTAGACGTCATCTACAATCGGTTTTTCAATTCTTACTTCTCCATAAGACCCACTAAATTTTCATAGCACTTAAATTACCGTAACCCACTTAGTAACAAATGGCGTTTGAGGTATTTTAGCTCTCAATACGCGGTAAATGTTAAAGAAGATTTATGGAGTTCCAGATTTAATCGTTATAGCGACATCATTTGTTACAAAGACGCCTTTGCTTTACATTTTTGTCATGTGAGGTTGTTTTTTCATTTTTATCTTGCATAGATTCCCATTGGTAGAAAAACTTATACATTATGAATCTTTATAAAATATTTGCCTTTTTATTTACTGCCTAGTACAATTATTACGGTAGGGTATTATACGAAATCAACCACAACGATGATGAGATATTCGCAAAACTTGGACTCGGGGCCAGATCGGACCACGGTTTCCCTTTCCGGGAAATTGAGCATTAAACACTGCGCCACGGAGACCCTTGACCAGCGTTTCTCTTAGCTAGTTTTCTACCTACCAGTCCCTTCAGCAATCACCCATCAACGGGATTGATCTGGGGAACCCACATCGACATCCAACCCAGTTCAGCTGAGGCTGCAGCCGAAATCACAATGTTTACTTTTTTACTTACTCCATCTCTGTGAATATTTCAGCATCGTTGTGGTTGATTTATTACAAAATACTACGCTTTCATCCTGTCTTCTTCACTTATTAGACAGTTGATTTCTGTCGATGACGAAAATTTGTAACCGTTTTTAAACATGACATTCACTGCCGTCTCTTATTCTCTGAAGCTCACTTCTTTAATGTGGAATTTCAGAGCATTCTGTCTTCTACTTTTAAATCCGTCATTTTAATATATAGCAACGGCGTGGTTGTGGAGGAAGCACTTTGGTCAGACTGACGCTGCTCTTTTCCAGCAACAATCCCGTTATGCCTTTTTGTGGTGTCGAAACAGCTGGAGAAGATTGGAAGCTTAACTTCCCCATTACCACCACAACTTCTTCGAAATAGAAATGCAATACGATTAATTGAACCTGGTTATGAGGATGGAAAAATTTCCGACCGGCTTACAAGAGAACAGGCTAAAAATAAAGCTAAACGCCAACGAAAATAGAGTTCTCAACGAAATTCCGTGAAGGTGCTGATATTGTCTTTTGAAACTTTTTTCTTTGCCTGCTTGCTATCCCGATTATTTAGCCTATTAAAGGCTTTTGCCTAAGCTCAATTGAGATACCTCAATTTAGTGAAGAAGACCTCGTTCACTGATCACCGCAGCTGAAAATGTGTTTTGCATTTCTATCCGGAATCCAGACTAAGAGAGACATATTTCATAGATTTCCTCAATCGTGAAAGAGCGAAAGACGACAAACCACAATAAAAGTGTTGGCAACCGGCTGTGATGACAACCTGTGATGAATATGACTGAGCAATCTTGAGAATGGAAAAACTAGTCGAGCTCGTAAAATACCATCCAGCAGAGAAATATGTCATGGATAGGATGATCTCTAAGTCTATTTACTCACTCGTCCATTTATTTATCCATTTTTTGTTTTTCCAAGCAACTTCACGTATTTATAGAGCTCAACCCTTTTTTAATTCGATTTCCTGTCACATTCGTTATTCATAAAGGACTTTAGGTGTGCATCGAGTACTATTTCACGACATATCCTTCGCGAGCGTCGTCGAAATATGCTCGAATTAATTTCTTCTTTGAATCCTGAGACAATCCTGCTGAAGGGCTCCCCGGTCTTCATCACAAAGGCAATTATGCACCGAAGATGTTTTCCCAAAAAGCCGTAGCACAGCGTTTTCGACATCGGAGGGTTGTAAAGTTTGGTTGATTTGGGTTGCAGTCGAACCATCGGCAATGTCTGCACTTCCTGCTTCTAATCTCTAAGTGTTTACGTAGATACTCCATTAATAATTGCACTGTCGTACCGTAATAAGTTACTATTCAGGAATGGTCTTCTTTTCATGAATAGTTGACTAGTCTATTAAATGCCTGTCGAAAGTTTTAAAGAAAAATGAACATAATTTTAAGTAAAATAGAGAAGGTGCAGACGAATTCAAAACTATGTCGATGCCACCAGGAAATGTTTTCCAGTTTTGCCCGTGAAGTCACCCCTTGAACAAACTGAATAACATCCAGACAAAAGGCATTTCACACAATGCTGCTTGCCGCTGCTCAGCCTTGGTAAAATAAAAAGTAAAAAAATGAAATATTTCCTCTGAGAGTAAAAAAGAACTTACCTTTGATCAGGAAGGGGAAATGACTGCAAATTCGAAAAGGCAGCTGCTTTGTTCCAGCACAAAGTTTGTTTGAACAGAGAAAGACGAAACAACTTTTTTTTCAAAGAATATCTCACCAATATTATAGATAGCGCGAAAATTTTACGACAGGCCCTTTCACTTTGGTATCGAAACCAGTAGAATAGAAAAAAGAATGGTAACCCTATCCATCGTCATTTTGCTGGCCAACTTATTTTGCTCACTCAAAATTTTCTTGTGTGAAGAGGTAGATAAAAAGCATATGAGGGCAAAAGCGACGAAATTCTTTTCATACTAGTACACCTGATTTTACACATTTCATGTCTAAAACTTAACACTTCATTCCCATTTCATAGTTTCACAGAAAAATTGACTTCTATTTCTTGCGTATATGCACTTTGTCCCTTTCAAGCAAGAAAAATTAATAAAAAAAATGAATAATTTATTTCATTCTAGCGGTTTCAACACCTGTGCTTCTGCTAATCGTCAAGAGTAGTTTGGGCGACCATCAGAGTACGATTTCGATTCAGCTATCTTGCACTTCGGAGCTGACTAGTAAGCCCTAATCTCTGGGACAACATACTCTTGCTACGAGGAACGTTTTTGTCAGAACGTTGCTGAGATATTTGCAAAACTCTGGATCGCAAGTGTATGCGGTGGGGAACGAACGCGCTATTTATTGCCCCTACCGGGGATTCACCATCACGCCATGTGGATCCTTCGTTTTGGGGAGCCCACATCTGCATTGACCCCAGTTATGCTGTAGTTGAAATCACAATATTTCAACCTTTATTTTCTGCTTACTACAATTTTTAAGGGCAAGGTACTAAGCGAAATGCAATCACAACGTTGCTGAGATCCGTATGTTGTGGTGGTGAACGCGTTACTCTCCGGAAAGGACAGCGTTCGTTCCCACCATAGACACTTGCGGCCCAGAGTTTTGCAGCTATCTCAGTAACGTTGTAGTTGTATTTCGCTTAGTGCCTTGCTGTGAAAATTGTAGTAGGCAGAAAACAAGAGGTAAAACATTGTTTTTGTCAGAGTTTTTTCAAAGAATGTAGCTACAAGATCCATCAGGGCCGGATTGCCTGGTGGTGGAGATGTCCAGCCCTAATTTGGGTTAACCTGATGGGTTAAAGACGCTTTGATATACATCGCCTGTTGACCTCTGCCACGATGCGATCGTCGACTAACCAATTGCTTTTCCTTTACACTACTTCCACAACACTCCATTCTCGCTGTAAACATGTAGGTACCTGAATTAATAGTTTTTCCAAATGGACGGCGCTGTCCGTCTGCAAAATACTGCGTGAAAATTTTATCATCTTGTCGTATGATCGCTGAAACACAGGTGTAAAAAAGTTTTACACCTCTCTACGCCGCTTATCAACCCACAGATTTTGACGAGTATCCATCAGTTTCTTTGGCTGACATTTTCTTCAGTAGTTAGTTGTAGGGTGTTGCGTTTATAAATTCGACGAACCGGAATCCGGAACTCGTTTGCATTTCCTCCTGCACTGACTCCGCCTCTCCGGACGATTTCCACTAAACACCTGTCGTCGTCGTCGTCGTCATCGGTTGTGACTGAAAGGTGGTGGCGATCGCGCTTGCAACACGACGGATCGATGTTTGGCCGAAATCTGCGGTCAAGTTTCTCTGCCATCTTTTTTATTTTGTTGAGGTTGACCCTAATTTTCTCCTCATCATCAGTTTTGATTCAAATCCCTGAGGGTTTTGTAACAACTAAATCTCTCCATCTTATCAGCTTCTTTCTGCTTCTGATAGTATATTCGCCTCCACCAATGGAAAATGCACTGATTTGTTTTGCGATCAGTCCTGTGTGGATGACTGTTTAGAAGAACTGACACATTCACTATCCCATTTACTCCTTTTTCAGTTGCGAAAGAATTAAGCATTGCTGAGTACGCTTAGCAACATTTATTACTGACCTTCTTTTCAAATTATAATTATGCGTACGATTATAATTACATTACGTTATTACTATATAATTAAATATATATAATTATAGAGAAAGGCGAAACGAAGGACCCACATTGTGTAGTGGTGAACGCGCTAGTCTCTGGTAAGGGTAACAGCGAGGTTCAATCGTCACCGCAGACACATGCGGTCCGAGGTTTTGCAAATATCTCACCAACATTATGGCTATACTTCACATAATGCCTTGCCTTTAAAGAAGTATGGGCAGTAAGTAAAAAAGTGACCAGATTGTAATTACACAGTTAGCAATTTCATCAATGAAAAGCAAATGAGCATGACCTTTTGGAAAATGCATAACGTTGATATTTCGAAATGTCTTAGCAAACAGCTATGAAGGAAAAATGAGATCTTGAACATTTATAATGGCCATGGAAATTCCGATTTTTCAAAAAAAAAACCCCATCGTTTCGGAACATTTGCCAGCAGAAATTTCTCTGATAATATTCCTCTGAGTGTTTCTGCTGGGTGAAAATCTTATAACTTTTATTACAGGAGTTTCTTAAAGTTAAAAGTTTAGTAGGTATCGCTGAAAACTCCTTTCAACGCTCCTTATCAGATCTATTCATATCGTTCTTGTCATCTGTTGTCATCTGACAACTGTTCTTCCTTGGGTCAAAATTACGAGAAAATTAGACCAGGTGGAAAAAATACCTCTACATCCGAATTGTACTCTAAACGGGCATTAAGTTATTTTTGCACTAAATTCTTTCCAAAAATGAATCCTCTCAGTTTCTCCTCTAACTCTTGATTTCAGTGATAAGTCACTACTGTCTGAAAATAGTGCGATTTAAGCACTGAGTCTATCATTCCATCTGTCACTCTCTACATTCTTCCTTCGGTCCATTGGTCCGTCGGTCCGTCCTTCCGTCGGTGCGTCCGTCCTTCCGCTTGTCCGTTTGCCTGCTCTCCGTCTGTTCGTCCGCCTCGACACTCCCACTCTCAATCTTTTTATGGACTAGTTAGCAGCCGCTTCAGTGACAAACCTCATGGCCTCAATAATCTTCACTTGATTCCCTTACATCTCCAGCTTGCCAACTCTAACTCCCACCACAACAGAACGACTTTGATTCGACAAATATCTCTGAAAATTGAAACTTACAGGAGTTTCGTGCATGCTTAGCACCTTTTCATTACGGTATCGTAGATTTTTTCATTTGTCAATGCTTCTACGTAGCCTATTCACTACTTTATCAATGTGTTTTGTTGTAAATTGAAGAATTATTGTATAGTTTAGGTCTTTTTTGCCTCGGTTACTTCTGTGATAAAACATATTGTATCCACGAAGCTACAAATACTTAATACTTTATACTTGAGCGACCCGTCCTCACTAGTTGTGCGGGCTCTAGCATAATCAGCACTTCTCGGTGATTTGCTGGTTAAGCCATTGTGGTTTCCTGGAATCCCGAGAACGGCCTGGCGAAAATCTGCCACAGGTCGTCACCACCACAGGCAGTCGCAGCCCTTGTGAACCAGAGAGAGATTTACTACCATGCGACTTTGATATCAGGACGGTGGTGGATCCTAGTATTATTTTACTCGTAGCTAGGCCTCCTGATGGAAACGCCGGACTGCTTCTCAGCTTGGGAGACCCTGTCGGGGGACGAATTCCCCCGCTGTACATTGCAGTCCGACACACAGAAACACGTACCCGCCAGGATGAGGCGGTAAACCGTTGGGAGGGAAGCTACAAATAGTAGTAAGAATATCAGTAGTAAAATAGTACCCAAATGATGCAAGGTGAGAAGCAAAAGGTAACTTAAGAAGTTGTGGTTACAACTAACGAAACGATAATAAAAAGGATAAAGCTCTTGGTGTTGATCAATCCCTCAGGGATGCGCCATGCATTCGACTTCACTAAGCATCGTTAGAGGTGATTGAGTGCACATCTGGCCTTCACAATGACCCGCGGCGGTCTACTGATGTATCGAGCCAGTGCTGCTATCCTTCCAGACAAGTCTGGTACCAATTTGGGGACCCGGAGAGGTGTAAGGCTTGGTGGGCAATGAGCGCTGGGATTATGGACTGAGTTCCTAACGATAATAATGGAAAAATGTCCGTTGAACTTTACGACAGTTCCATTTCTACACGTCGGCGAAACGGCTTCATAGGCGTTTGTCAACTATGAAAACTGGTAGTAATGTCAATAAATTATACTCATTTTTTGCTCTTATCGAATTTTTTCCCAATTAACACACAAAATCCATCGTCAGATGGTTAAGCAACGATTTAAAAATTTTAACTCGTGTTCGGTGAAGTCTAAAAAACTAAGGAGGTCTGAATTCATAGGACTTTAAAAAGAAACAAACATCTTACGGAACATTGCGAAATATAACATCAATGATGCTGAGATATTTGCAAAACACCGGACCGCAGGTGTCTATGGTGGGGAACCAACGCGCTATTATCCTTTCCGGAGAGTAACGCGTTCACCACCACACCATGCAGGTCCTTCGTTTCGTCTGTCTCTCAGCTAGTTCTATCGATCACTACCATCAACAATCACCCGTCAAAGGGTTCAATGCCGATTTGGGCTCACCAGATCAATCCCGTTTTCTATCAAATTTTTGCAAAACTCCGGGAAATATCCCAGCATCATTGTGGTTATTATTCGCATATTTTTGAAGAGCGTCTTATCCAGAACAAAAATCTTGCTCTTGTATACAACACTGGCCTCCTTTCGAATTGCCGCCATCTTAAGGTTTTTTACGGCCGACACCACCCATCCGCCCAGGTCCGTCGGGAGGACGGAAGCACTGACAAACGGACAGACGCAATTGCTCTTTGCGTAACCTGCTGCTCATGCGACGTTTTCGTCCTTTCCAAATTTGGCCGTTCCTATTAGAATTGCCTTCTTGGTGGAGTTGCCCAGCAAACAGCAAAGGCAGTAGGATTGGTGTAGCAAATTGCTCTTAATCCAGCGATGTATGTGAAAGAAACAGTAAGAAAGCGTGTTCGAGAGATTACCCTGGTTGTTTAATCATGTTATAATCGCCTTCTATAAGATTAGAAAAGTAATATTTTTAATATAGCAAAACCATATCTATGTTCTTTCAATCCTTTTTAGTTTCAATCTTTTACATCTATACCTTTTTCGTGGTTTAGTGAGTAGCAATTATAGTGTCTGAATGATCATAAACATCAATTAATCCGTAGTACGTAGCCAATTTTCTTTTGTTTTACGTGACCAGACATCACAGATATGCCGACGTTTTTTCATTCGGTTCGCTTCCTTACCTCATCCATGACGGTATTTCAGACTTATGTGTGGAATCGCCTAATGCTTGACGTTTTTAGTTTTCTTCATTAATATCGCTGCATGCATGTCGAGTCGAGCCTTCCTGAAATAGCCATTCTAGAGAATCCCTAGCTGTTGTGGATCGGTAAGAACGAGTGGATCTGAGACCACTCTAGTAGCAGTTTTCCAAACAGATTGATGGGAGGTTTGATTAGCCTATGCCAAGTTGTACCAGGTATTAAACACCATCACTACCACTGTGCTATCCGCGTTCCAATTGGTAGTTAATCATTCCAAACTTATAAAAACAACATAAACATAGGGTTAAAATCGCTAGGAAATTGTGATATCCATACTCATAAAACAGCCAGATCATTGCCAAAGTATTTCACTCCGATTAAACCTAGTGACAAGAGAGATCAATGGGATTTTTTGTTTAATTTTTTCAGAAAAACAAAGGTATGACAAGAAAAGAGAAAGAATGCGGTGATCAACGACTGCAGCTCTCAGCGGCATCCGGATGGCAGTAGTTCTAAAGTTATATGAATTGCCTATGCTTTCTTTTATAACAAAAAACTGTATAAAAATGAAAATGTTACGGTAGTCGGCATCTTTCCAACGGCAGGTAACGTATAGAAAAAAATTCTTTGAAAACAATATGAAGTGCTTGTGGTCACACTAAGAAAGCAAAACGAAAGCAAAATGCAACTGTTTAATCGTTCAACACTAACTAGCCATTGCTTTAAAGAGGCATGAGCTATAAATAAAAAAAAGGATGAAGCTCTCGCGACTTCATTAAGCATCGTTAGGAGATGATTGAATGCATGTCTGACCTTCAATCCTCCCAGACAAGTCTGGTACCAATTTACCGACTCCGGAGAGATGGAGAGCATTGGTGGGCTATGGGTGGGGAGATTGAGTCCACGTCTGTGTAGCAATGGCGCCTCCAACCACTGCGCCACACGCGCCCATATGGTCTGGATGTTGGCTTATTCATTTACTTGTGTGAGCTTCAGTTATTGTGCATATCTTAGTATGTCTACCGTTCTGTTCAGTGTCTCGCATCCATTATCCACGGATACCTCCAGATTTGCGTTTAGATTCTGCTGCTACCTGGGGACTTGGCCTTCTCCAAAAAATGTAAGAAATGCTATTCGAATTAATTCTTCGTGAAATCCTGCTATAGTTTGCATTAGAGTGTCATCAGTTCTTCACAGATGCTGATTGGCTTTTAAGGGTAGGAGTAAGCCTTTTTCAGGCGAATCTGGTAGCTATTTGCCGATCCGTGAAGCTATAAAGGGCTTTGTTAGTCCGATGCTGGTTCGAACTGGGAACTATTTAAGAATGACTGCGCGACATCTCTAAGCACTGGGATTTTGCGACTATAGGGATTTTCGGAAGGGGAAATTACGCCTGGAAAAAGCAAAGAAAGGAAGAAGAAAAAGTTTCGATAATCGTCGCTGGTGTTCCACAGCGTAGTCGTGCTTAAAGCGATAATTACCATCGAAAGGCGAGAAGCATTTTTTCATACGTAAGCCTGTTGTGTTTAGATTAATTTCCACTTTCATTTACATGAGTTCTACAAGTTGTTCTTTCTCACGTTTGCCATTGAAAGACTTTTCATCCAAAGCATGATCTTGTTTCAAGACCTTTTATATTGTGTAATCTTCTTCTGGACAGGATGGACCGTTTGGCGCACCACCCTCCTTTCATTTGTCTGTTATTGAACTCCTTCTTTATTAGAAAACACAAATAAAATCCACTACAACGAATATGCTAAATTCGAGTGAAATTAGAGGAGCTCTATGCCTATTATTTTAAATCGTTGACTTTTTCGTTCTTCCCCAGTGGAAGGCAAATAATAAACGGCTCCGAAGAAGGCGATGCTGCCAAGACGTCAGCTTTTAACGAAATAAAGAATAAGGTAACACCTCGTGTTTGCTCAGCAAGAATATCGAGGCTTATTTCTGATTCTGTTCCAATATTTAAAAAACGGACTTTTCTTTATCTCCGGTATGACTAATCAACATGTGTTTTGAGCTGTTCACCTCACATGAGGTTCCTGTGAACTTTTATTCCGGTAACGTTTCAACGTCTTCGTCTTCCTCTGAGCCGATCATACGAGTCGGTGTCTAATCGAAGAGTCGACTATTTGACATCTATTTCATCGATTCGAACCGAATCGACAAAAGTTGGCAAACCACAGAGATAGTTCCAATCGGTGTTTTATAATCCTGGAATTGTACTGGTCGTGTTCAAATTCGCGATATTGAGAAGTTGTAGCTATCTGTATTCATCCCACCACCAAAAATAATTGGTATTCCGCTCATTCATAGTATTTAATGTGGTTTTTTTCTTTTTCTCGTCTTTTCGTCCATATGTAGTTCCCGAATTGGGCTTCTTTTAAAGGGCTTATTAGTAATGCAGGAACGACGAAAAGATATCCGAAACACTTTTTTAAAGAAAGCCTGTTTCAAAGGAGGAATGTAAAGCGAGCTTTGAAATGTGAAATGAAAACTCCTGTTCCAGCTCATTCGTTAACAGTTCAAATTCATTTTCTACACAGTTCAACTAATTTTCTGCTTCCAATTCTTTTTTATTTTTCAAGAACTCCACCCTTCATCGCTACCACTATGAAGTGGTTCTAAGCAGGCCAGCAGCCGCGCAGCCTGGATAGATCCGAAGTCCAGTCACCAAGGCGAAAATATGTTTTGGTTGGAATAGGTCAGTCGGCTTTGATTTACCTTCGTAGTGTTGCGCTTTTCATCATATCCACATTCTCATGCAAAACCATTATATTTCGCGAATGTCTCCATCACTCAGATGTATTCGAAAATTTTTTTTCCAATCTCCATTCCACGAGATCCACATGGTGATGACAATTTTCTATCATCGCGCTTGCCGCTTTTTTTCTTGCTCATCATCAAATTTCCACTGTAGAAAAGAATCTGTATCGATTTTTACTGAGTTGCTGCTTACCAGTCTGATTATAGTGGAGTTGCATCCAAGTTTTCTTTTATTCAATATTTTAGTACTAATCACTAAGCCCTCAGTGGCAATAACTGAGAGGACTGGAATGACCCATGCAGCCATTTTTACGAAGTTTGAATCGATTTTTCGGAGGGTTTTCTTGAGTGTACTTTTAAAGGCTTAGAACTTTCTTGTTACCAATGACATACTCGTTTGACTACTGAGGGCGGACGTCCGCCGAAGCTCTGACCTTATGGTGTTGATTTTACGCTTATTCATTCGTAATCAGCAACCTTGTCTTCCACTAATGATAGGTTGAGTTGCAACTCACAGTAGATTCAGAGAAATAGCGCACTTTCAGGGCGAACTTGTACAATTCTCCTTCAATCATCCTGCACTCTTCATGCTATTTGAATGTCATATCGTAGTTCAGTCAATTGTCTTCGCCCTTAGCGAAATACCATCTCTACGGCATCTGGGTGGAAGAATGTTTTGAGAAGTTCTTTGAAAAATTTTAGGTGATGAAGCAGAGCTTGGTGAGAGGATGAGCGCTCACTAAAACGGTTTATTACTTTTTCATCAAATCTTGTTTTGTTATGTTTCTAAATACTTTAAAGAAACAGTCGTTTAGCGAAAATCCCATGTCATTGCCATAATTATACTTCTGCTGGTTTTAAATCTTAATAAATAGTAAGCCGTTTTCATAACTCGCTAAGAGTCATGTAAGCTACAACACACTTTCCAGTTCGCTAGTATTTTGCTGTTTGGACAAGACTTTCTTATCCTAGAGTCCCGATAGCTATGAGCAGAAGCATCACTGTATGCTAGTTTTTGACATCCTGTGGTCAGGATAACAGCGATTCTCGGCACTGGTGGACTACTAGTTTAACTTCCCATTAGGAATGAAATAAAGTGAAACTATAAATAGAACTCTCTCCATGCTTCAGAGAACCTGTTTGAAGAAGGTTCCCTCAATGTACATCACAGTTTGACATCAAGAATACCAACCACTCAGGAGTACTCCTTTGGGCGGGGCAGAGATATACATGATACTAAATCGGATGTTATCCTCAATTTTGGAACAAAAAAGTTTTTCGTGAGTAAACGTTAGGATTTTCGTATTTTCTTTGGTTCAAATCGTCTTGCAAGAACTTTATAAAGCCGTTCAACTAAATGTAGCTAAATTGGTTTGAATTGTAAGCAATCTAAATTTTAGGAACACGTTAAACGAATGAATAGACGCAATTCTTCGAATGTTCAATTGCTGGTTGATTCAAATAGCCGTAGTCAGTGCGATTTGTCCAACTAAGAACACGAAGGAAAGTACATTTTTTACATCATATGGAATGTCCTTGCGTTAAAATAAATTAATGTGGTCCGATGAGTAACTTTGGAAAGAATCCGTAGACAGTTTTCATATTCTCACTGAGTTCGAACTCTCTTCAAATACTACACAGATTGCTATTTAGAGCAAAGCTCGCTGTCGCTATGCGGCGATAATCATTGCCACGTCATTTGTTACGGTACAGACTCCTTTAATAGAGATTGCGCTAAAAATCATTCCGTTTCTTACCATTATAAACCGCATCCGATTCAATACGTGCTGAAAAGCTGTCATTCCGTATCCGTTAATTATTACCAGCCTTCCCGTCAGATTGCCACCAACTCCTTCACGAACGCATCATGTGTCGTTCTTCGTTTATAACTGTTCATCAGCAGAAACATTAAAGTAGCCGCTTGAGAGCATGAATCGTTTCTCCCTTCTTGGAAAGGAAAAAATCACTCTCTATAGGTTTGCATGACTATTTATTTGTGTTTTCACATGTATCAATGCTAGTCATTTTGCCCTAGCAACACTGTGATGTAGTGCTGACCAAAATCAAATGAAGTGTTTTTGACGTCATTTTTATTGTTGTTTAACCTTTTTTCGACGGTCAGAGCTTTTTCTTTTTTCAGTATTTTAAAGGTATTGACCGTCTCTCTCCACATCCATAATGACTGCTGGAAGACAGTTCTGGTGGAGGAGTGCACCTGATTATCTTACTGATTTCTGGCTAGTTTTTCGTGAATTCTTTAGCTCATTCAACACAAACGCTAAAATGCGGTGAAACTAACGAGCTCAATTGAGAAGATCCCCATGAAACGATCGTTACATTAGAAAAAACGATGTAGAATAATGTGACGGTTGTTAGTGGCATTTATGTGCTCCAGACACGCTATTACGTATAGCTTCCCATTCCTCTGTTTAGTAGGAGAGCCATTTGATTGCTGTTAGGTTGGTGAAAGAAAATCTAACGAATTTGCCATATATATATATATATATTTAGTTGGTTACTTACTTCTATAACTCTTTGAACTCATTCATTATTTTATTAATTGTATCATTTATTCTATACTACCTGTCTTTACGTCTACCGTGAGAATCCCAGCACTTCTCACATTCGATTCGCTTTCTCGCATCCATCATCCATGAGGAACTTCCAACTTTTACGTGTGGCCACCGCTGTTCCTTGACGATTTTCATTTCATTTTTAAGGTTGTATAATGCTGGCTGAATCGATTCTTTTTGGAGTACGTAGATAGCCGGGTCGGAGCCACCCCAATTGGATTGTAGAGTGAATTTTTCCCAGACAAATCCGGTACCAATTTCACGATCCCGAGGGGAAGAGAGTCTTGATGAGGCTGGGGTGGGACACAACCAGCACAGATAGACGATGACGACGATGATCGGTATCACTACCACTGTGATATCCATTCTTGAACTCATTCATTAACATTACCTTCCTTCTTATCAAACGTCGTAGAACGAATTTCTATAGCACATGCGTTAATGTCAATGGTATCTTCGCTCGACGATGACCAGATGATCTCATCGTTCCACACTGTCTTACAATTTTTTTAAAAAGTGTTAAAAAGCAGAAGTTCTGCTGAACGTTTTGCTAACCCTACTATCTTAATATATGGAAGTCTGTGTAAGTGAAGACGCACGAGGAGTAAATTGTTGACTGATTTGGAAATATAACATGAAAAAAACCTAAACGGAAGTGGTCAACTGCTAAAAGCACTGAAGTAGAATTTATCACCATATCCCACTTTGGAGAATGCTAATTTAACTGTTGTCAGTTGAAGGTTTTTCCTCGTTGAAGCTAATCTCCTGTTGGAACGGCAAATGCTCTTGTTATCGTCGACAGTCACTATCCTCACTACCCTCTCTCGAGATGTGCTTGCTTTAAAGCTTTCCACCTCTTCATGGCTTGTTCGTGTTCTATATTTAGCTAATATGTGTTATAATGGTCACTTAACAATATTTACAGGATAGACGGCGCATATAAAGCAGTATTTACAGGCGCCCTGCAACAGGTACCTAGTATTTACTTAGCTCGATCCTGCTGCTGTCTTGAGATATCCAAGCTGTCCATCTCTCTGCGGTCGACAAATTGTTATCAGACTTGTCTGAAAGGATAAAAAGCAACGACTTGACATATTTATAAACCAACCTCCGCACAAGTCTTTGCATGCACCAGCTATGAATTAAATCACCTCGACGATGCTCAATGAAGCAGAATGTATGGCGCATTTGTCAGAAATTGATCAATGCCGAGCGTTTTGTCTTTTATTTACAGGATATTTAGTGTATCCTCTGATGTTTAGAACTTTTTTCTCTAGCTCTCTCGCCAATGATACGCAGAATTTTCGGCGAATCCGATAGAGTTGGTTTGGACCATTATCTTAAAATGACGATCTCTTAAAATGACGAGCACGGCGATCTACACGTTCTAGTTTGCCGTTGGCTTCATCCAGAAACCTAATTGCTTTTTCTGGCTTTAGATCTAGCTTTTCTTTATAAAGAGGGTCATCGTTAGTCAAATGATGATGATTTGTGGACAGCTGGTCGTTTGCTTTGATGGTACTCTTGGAAGTTATGATAATAACAGAGAAAAAGAAAATTTTCTAAAGCAACGCAGAACGTTATAGCGTTCACAGCCTGTCGGGTTCCCCATATTGATGATCGAGAACCTAGAGGAGCTCTGAAAAGAATTGTAATCGGCGAGTGTTTTTGTGTAAGAAGCACACACAACGTGATCGATCAGCGTTGACGGAATGGAGTCTGCTCCGACGTTGTGCGATATGTTTTGATAGTTTCTGAAGCACGAAACGAATGATAAACGATTTTATAGGCAAATCTCTTCAGATTTGTAAACGTTTGCATTTTAGGTGAGCAGCTGAACCCTTTATAGGGTTGGATGTATTCTACACATTAAGCTTCAACAAAAAACTCGGGATTCGCACCGGTATGGTGCCATTGAGTGTCGAAATTGAACTTCACATCAGTTTCTAATAATAGAGCTGTTTCAAATCATCTTCGCTGTTCAAAGAGATTTTAGTTTAGACTCACTACTAGCTAAGCAGTTGCTCTCCATTTGAATGCGACACTGTGTGGACAACAAACACAGGATGTTGTTGTCGTTAGTTGGTAGGAAGTCAACAAGAAATAAATTCGGTTAGAGATAATTTTCTCGTTTTAAGGCGTTGTTAAGCACTAAAGTCTTTTTTATTGCTCTAACAGAGACTGGAATCTTACTGTGTGTTATAGTGGAATTGGTGAAGTGTACTGGGCCGGAAACGATAGTAAGACTAAGACTTTATGAATGCGCCCAATTATTGTCCAATATATCGCACCACTGCCTTCTACTATTGAGCAGAATTATAATTTCCTTAAAAATACTACTTTTGAGATTTCTGCAGCATTGTTTTAATAGGGCCCCACGTGGCGTAATGGTGTCCTTCAATGCACACTGGATTTGTCGCGGGTTCGATGGCGTATACTAGGCCCATCAAACCTTACGTCCTTCCTTCCGGATCCGCAAACTGGTAACAGACTTGTTTGGAAGGAGAAAAACACCGATCTCATTGGTAAGCCATCAAAAGACCTTGAAGGGAAAAGATGTGCACTGAATCACTCCTGACGATACTTGATGAGTGCGAATTCATGGAATATCTCGTAGAGATTGATCAACGACGAGCGCTTTATTTTTTATGTTGCGTATTTGCTTGTTTTTCACCATCGATGATCCTTCTAGAGATTTGGTCCACCATGGGTTTTCTTGTCCCAAAGTGTAATTCAGGTAATTCTTCGAGATATTAAGACTTTTTAGAGCCAGCACAAATCACTTTTTTGATCCTCAGCGACTATTCCATTAATACTGGGAAACGAGCCAAGAAATTCTTTAAGACATGCAGTTTCGTAATATACCTCTGTCACCCTTCATGCAGTTACAAAAAATTTTGTAATTTTTTTCGTTACGTAAAGCTTCCGTTTAATGAAAGGAGAGTGTGAAAGCATTGAATATTCATTGAAGCTATGCTAATTGAAAAAATTCTGAAAGACAATCCGTGTTCCATCTTCGCCACAGATAGAGGGAACGCTTACAATTCGAAGGGGACGCTTACCTTCTCAGAACTGTAGAGTGACGAAAAAGCGCGATTTAGGAGTTTCGCTCTGATCTGGTTCTTCCCCTTCCAGAGATATGCTCATGTTTTGAAAGCATGATTGGTACTGTTGTGAAGCAAACGCTTGGTAGGGATAACCGAAGCAAGCCGCTGAGCCACTTTTACCACTTTTAGATAGCAGACAAGCATGGGGACAAAGCAAAATAAATAGCACAGTGATGAGGCTTGTAGTACTATACACCCATGGCCATTACTTCGATTCCGCACCGTAGGCAAACAACGTCATCCATCATTCCGGGTTTGGCAAGTTGTTATCCAGTGCTATCTGAGAGCGTTAAAATGCTAACCTGATAGATCAGCTTTCGGAATTCGTTTTGTACAAGCCACATATGCATTCAATTAGCCCTACGATGTTACGCATGATGTTTAATGCACAATGTATTGCTCATTTTCCTTTGTCCTCTATATCACATTCTACATTGTTAGTAGTGTTTCTGTTGCGTATTATATATCATACTCACTTTCATTTCTCTTTTGTGTTGATCATTGGACGTATGATTGCAATGCAGCAAAAGGAAGAAGATGAACGAAGAGCATATGTTACAGATGTTGGGTGGGTGGTGATGAGGTTTCTAGTGCTACTGTGCTGTTCGCTGATGTTCCTGATCGGCAACTGCTCAGCTCAGCACTGCTATTCATGCTCTGGTACCTGTCATAGTGAACCGTGTAATTGTCAGGTGACTACTTACAGTATCCATATGGAGATCAGCACTATTGTTCACTTCACAATAATCAGAAGCAAATAAAAGCAACAGCCTAAACAGAAGATTTCATCAACATTCATATTATAGATTTTTCAATTAAGCTTTAGTATAAAGTAGACGATAGAGAGAACTTAGAAAATGTGGTCTGTAGGCAGGCGGTTAGAAAAGGGAAAAATCTTACAGGAAAAATCTTTTCCAATATATTCCAGCGAACTGAGAAAAAGCTGGGCAATGATGCTTGCTAGTTCCAGTTAATAAAAAGTTCAAACCGACTTGAGAGAAGAACGAAGGAAAAAGAACTAAAAATCAGTTGTTCAATAATGTAATTGAGGAAAATTTTGATTAATATGACGTCATATCATGGTAGTTGGTTTTTTTTTGTTGGTTCACTATTATTCAATCTTAGATTTATTTATTTCAATGAGATACTAGCTAGCTCAAGGATATTGTGCAAACCAAAAACTCCTCTGGATCAATCCCGTAGCCCTCTAGTCTCGATGAATGACTGAACGACAACGGTTGTCACAGCCAGTTTCCTTGAAATGCGTTTCTGAACTATTTCAAAGGGGAAGTGTCCCTCAAACCCATTCATTCGTTTCTAATGCTTCGGGGTCGCGTCGCCATTTTTCCCGCAATAATTTTTTCAGAAAGAAAAAGAAAAAACATTTTAACCTATTATTTACTGCCTACCCTTTTTGACGGCAGAGTATATATTGCGAAATATAACTTCAATAATGCCGAGATGTTTGCAAAAGTCCGGACCGCAGGTGTCTGCAGTGGGGAACGAACGCGCTATTGTCCTTTCCGGGGAGTAACGCGTACACCACCACATCATCCGAGTCCTTCGTTTAACTGGTTTCGTTGCCGATTTGGGCTCCTCAGATCAAACCCGCTGACGGGTGATTGCTGATGGCAAAAGTTCGATAGAACTAGCTGAGAGACCGGCGAAACGAAGGACCTGCATGGTGTGGTGGTGAACGCGTTACTACACAGAAAGGACAGTGGCGCATTCGTTTCCCACTGCAGACACCTGTGGTCCGGAGTTTTAAAAATATCTCAGCATCATTGAAAAGAAAACAGAGCCTAGTCGATTTTTTGAACTCCAAACTTCAATTGCCCCACTTATGAACACATATTTCACTTTATTTTCCATCCTCAATTTCGGCTGACCTATCATTTCCGTCATTTGATTGATGGTTTAGGCCGAAGCTTTTTGTCTATCCGAAATTTCATGATGATTATTGTCCCATAGAAATTTCGAGAATTTTATTTTTACACTGACAAGGGAAAAAATTGCACCATTATTATAGGGAACTTTTAACTATTTCTCGGATTTTAAGACTAAGGATGGGTAGGCGACAATCTCTCTGGAAAATCACCCATAAGAGCCATCTATATATATGTTTTACGAACTGCCCTTATTTTGCTTACGCGAGATCAGTATAAACCTTCTGACTCATAAGAGCGTTGAAGACTTCATCTAGCCGCTTCTAATGAAGTGTGCATCGCTAACCACTCTTCTATTATCCTCTATCCAGAGAAAAGGAAAAAATGGAAATACAACGAACTAAAATGTTTTAAATCATAGCGTCAACTTTACATGCTTGATGTTGTTGTCATAAAATTTTGGGACCAGTCGATAATGACTTCTCAAGCCGGAAGTGCGGTGCGTGAGCAATGAAGCTTGTTAGAAGCATGACCGGAAGAAGGACAGCTGAGGCTAAAGCAAATGACGTGCCATTCGTTGGTCATTTCTCGCCGATGATTTTCGTACGTCATCATCATTATCGCCATGTGATTTCAGATGGGTTCTTGTCCATCAAATCAGTGCTTCATCGAGAAAAAACCGACCGAGGATCGTGGAATTTTTCGAATAACAAAAGGTGAGCAGCTACTAGTTAGTCAATTGTGGCAATTATACTTGATATTGTTGTTGGCCGTCGGCGAACAAAAGCCCAGACCACCCCATCAGCACCTGGTCGACCAGCTGCTGTTTGTTTGTACACAGCTATAATAATTAATATGCTGTCGTGCAACAAAGCATTACAATGTGCATTAAGCAATCCGTGAATTTCAGTGAGGCGTCACAATAAGATTTGCGCAACAGGAGCCGGCGAGACATGAGGGACAGACTAGCTGCAGATCTGCAAGCGAACTTTCTTCGGATGTAGTTTCCCTATTTTTTGTGATACGAGATCCTTACTTCAGTGATGGTTATCTCGAAGATTATCGTGAAAACTAGGATGGTTTCCGTGCATCCAAAAAGAGTATAGTAGAGAAGAATAGCGCTACACTCAGAATAATGAACGAAAAAGTGGTTAAGATTAAAAGAAGGGTTATTTACAGGTAGAAGAAATTTTGAACTGAATAAGGACTTGGAAATTATGGTTCATTATTGAAAAGAAGACATTTCTATAAAGTGTAACCAAAATTGGTTTGATACATAACGCGCGAAGCCGGCGATTTCCCGACGAGGGACAATAACTTCTCGACCATTAAAACATTTGAGGAATACAAACTGAAGGATATTGAGATATGAGCAAAACTCGTAAGCTCTAGTAGGCTGCGAACCTGCTATTACTCTTTCCGGGGTCTCAAATGCTATGCACACAAACCGGGTGCCCTTGCTTTACCTTTTTCTCAGCTCTGATGTCACTCTGTCAGTGCTACCAGCAACCACCTGTCAACGGGAGTGAAACTGCTTTCTGCTCAGCGGTATTTTTTACTCTCATCTCAACACCTTTGTCATTGCATTTCGTATCGTAGCCTGCTATAAAAAAGAAAGGCTGTAAATAAAGGATAAAGTATTTGAGGAGCGCTATACAATTTTTACAAAATATTTCGTTAATTCGCGTTCATCTTGAATGAAAATTCTCGAAAGAACTAAAAACGACGTTCACAGTTTTGAAGTTTTCTACGAAAGAGCTTCAGCCGCAAGCATCTACTAATGCCCATTGGCACGTCATGGTTTTCTGCTGGATTGCTGGATGTAATCCCACTTGTTCGTATGGTACCATGTTCGAAGTAGGAGTCCTGACGCAAAAAATATGGAACAGTTATCTGTCAGAAGCTCCAGAAAGTCGGAACGTCGTTGTCAAAGGCTTGAAAATGTGCAACGTGAGATGAGATAACAACTGTATCAGCTATAGTCCCGGTCATCGTCGAGTGGACTCGAGCGGACGCCAGTAAATTTTCCACTTTTCCCTGTCGAGTGCAAGGAGATGAGATATAGCAGTTTAAATTGAGAAAGGGATAATTTTCGCCTAAAACATTCTAGTCAATGCACCTTGGGCGTTATATTGTTAAATCCGGTTTGTGGAATAACTGATGAAACCCTTTCGGATCGAAATATTTCTTAGTTTGGATGAGTCCACAATGGAGTAAAACTGCGAATAACAGGACGATATGACATCCGAAAGGACCATTCAGTTAGGCTGGAGCGATAAGTCACTAAAATTTGTCAGAAAGTTAATAGCTGCAAAGCCAACAACCAGTTAAACACAAACTTCAGTCAGGCGATCATTGCTGTTCTCCAAACTTCCAGGTTGCCTTCGAAAGTCTCCAAGAACTCTTCCAGGATGTGAATATGAGCACTTTTCTGACCATGTACTGTGTGTTTGTCAAGGTCAGAGTTTTTTCTTTTCTTTAAAACAACTATTTAGAGAAAAAAATAGGTGAAGTCTTTAAATATGAACACTGTTTGAATTAAAGACGGCACTAAACCCCTATCACTTCTTCAGTATTCTTAGCTTCCACTGATCACCCATTGGTATTTTTAAGTAAAACCCGACATCACTGAATCAATGCCGAGGTTAATAGAAAGTCGAACATGGGAGTGACTGAAGAGAATTTCCTTTTCAACATTTCTTTGCAAAACTCATCTTGTGTGGTTAAAGCACGATCGAGCATAGTGTGATACTGCAGGAAGTCAGACGAACGAAGATGATTCCAAGTTCTTCCATATTTCCCAATGGACATTTTTCCATGGTTGCCATCTTCGATATCACTCATTGAATTTGCGCTTTTTTGATCACGAACCTGAAATACTAGCTAAGCTTGAGAAAATCACTTCATGTAATTCATACCCCATCAAACAAAGGTTCACTATTATATTGCATGGGTACGTAGAGCGAAGTAGTCAATGTGCCTTGCAGCACACTGGAACGCTCGCTGGTTTGACCACGGACTTGGCCTACCAAGCCATCGGGGTCTGCAAATTGGCGTCATCTTTGTTTGCGAGAGCGAAAACACTTGATACATTCGATAAGCCACCGCAAGTCATTCTATAGGCCAGATATCCATTCAATAACTTCTAACGATGTTTGACGAAGTCCACAAAATCCCTCAGGGATTTGTCAACGCCGAATGCTTTATCCTTTTATTGTAATCAAAATGCTCGTTCATCACTTGATCACTTTTGAATCCATTCTTACCACGGGAGAGGGGGGGGGGGGGGGGGGGGGGGGGGGGGGTTGGTTGACCACTGTTTCACAAAATGCAAGCGAATTAAACTGTCATTCCTACATCATCTACTTTCCAGTGTATTTAATTTTCACACGACGTCTTGTGTAGCGTTTTCCGGAAAAAGGCCCAGACTATAAAGATGGGGAGCGGTTTCCTCTTCCGAATTCTGGTTATTGAACTGAAATCGCTCACCAACAGCAAGGAAATCCGTTTATATGAAAACGCAATCAACAGTGTGCAGATGATAATAGCCATAATTGAATTTATAGTTTTTATAGGAAATTGGAAAAAGAACAGCGAAAATATGACTTTACGCTAACGAATTTAATGACCTTCACAGAAGCCACTTTGTATCGATGACCAGCAATCCTTCCGAAACACGTTTTTTACACGCAGATCTTCGTAAAATAACAACTGCACTGCGAGTACTTTTGCCTGATAGGGTTAAATGGCAACATACATCGGGTAGATGAGGTGATGCCGGTCGCTGGCACACGGGGAACCAGGTACTATGTGCGCCCTGTATCTTACCTCTGATCTAAAAGAAATGGATATTCAGTGCTAATAAATTAAGAGCTTCTGTTTTGCTTCTTTTTTCAACAACTGTGGTCAAATATAAGGGTGCGTGCAGTGAATCCAGTAGCAATCTAATAGTCCACTTAAAGAGGAGTGATGAAAAACGTGAATAGATATCGATGTAACAAATTAAAATAAAAGAAAAAAAGACTTGGGAGAGTGCTCAATATCTTACAGAAACATTAGGAACAAAGGGCTCGGCCATAATCAGTCCGCTAGAGATCCACCATGCATTCGTCGCCATTCCTAATATTGCAGAGGTGACCAGACGTATATATGACCTCCATAATGCTGGCGCGCCGCGTGTTGGAGGCGCCACTGCGATACACACGTGGAATCGATCCCCGTGCCCATGACCCACCAAGCCTCCCATCCCTCCGGGGTCGGCAAATTGGTAACAGACTTGTCTGGGAGGATAGCAACACCGGCTCGATACATCGGTAGGTCACTGCGAGTCATTGTAAAGGCCAGATATGCATACAATCACCTCTAACGATGCTTAATGAAGTC
This sequence comes from Angiostrongylus costaricensis, assembly GCA_900624975.1. NCBI lineage: Eukaryota > Metazoa > Nematoda > Chromadorea > Rhabditida > Metastrongylidae > Angiostrongylus > Angiostrongylus costaricensis. The sequence continues at coordinate 35,791 of UYYA01000362.1, forward strand.
GAATGCATGGCGTATCCCTCAGGGTTTGATCAGCGGCAATAGCTTTATCCTTTTATAATGCTGGAGAGTGTTATACTCCACTGTTATATGAAGTAAAAAAGTTTTATATCCTTCTAGTTGCAATTTGTCAAGTCCGGAGGGATAAAGAGTTTAATTATTCCGGAAACTAGGAATGAGCCAATGACGAAATTAAGGCTAGAAGAGCACCTCTGACCCTTGAGCTATATTCAGCTGTGTGTTAAAAAATCTTCCAGAATATTGTCTCTCCCATATTACCCATTCAATTTTCTTTCTTCGTGTTTCTGTGCAGATTTTTTCCTCTGATTATATCTGACTTTACACTTCTTCCTGCAACGGATGTCCTCTGCAAGCCATTGTGGAAGCAGATACGCCTTCACTCACTTCCACGATGTTTAAGGAGACGTATGCATGACACAACTCTAAGAGGTTGATCGACGCCAAATACTTTATGACTTATTTTTCTTACCGCGTATTAAGCTCTTCTCTATTTTTTTCTCTTCCTCTCATCCGTTACGCAGATGTTTAACATCTGTCCTCTACTGTTCTTCTCAAAGTTGGTTGGTCTCCTAAACTCTTACTGTGGAGTTTTTCCTATATAGTTGAAAAAACGTTTAATTGTTCATAGATGTACGTGAGTGGCATTCATGCATACGTTAGGATATCCGACATGTCGTTAACTGGCTAATAAACACTGCCATTTGGCCTCTGGTCGATCGGTTTCAAATCGCCCTAAATTCCCAGTAGGGGAGAGCTCTATTCTGCTTTAAGAAGTTATCCAACGTCCTTTGTCTTAAAAAAAAAACTGGATGTCGTAAGCATCTATGCCAAGTTTTGTTGATATCAGGTCCTTTTTGCAATGATCACATCTTCATTCGAACTGTTCTCCGACGAAATGTAACGTGTCGAATGTGTAGTGAACGAGATCCGAACTGCCATCACAAATGTCAAGGACAGTGGTTCGTGTTTGAAATAACGTACTATAGATTTTGTAAACCTTAGCTCAGTAACTTTCTCTTAAGAAAGCTCTATTTTTACGATATGCATTGGTTACTTCAACGGCGCTGAAAGCACCTGTCATATAGGTTCAACTGCAGCGGGTTTTCCAGTGTTTTTTCCTGTCGATCAGGAAGCAGAAGCAGGAAGCAAAGGCTCTAGTTCGACCCCCTCCGAACGCCCTCCTCCAGGCCATGTGGGAACGCCTTGACCTGGCTACCTACAAGATTGTAAGGAGAATTGACTCAATCAGCATTTTACTACATTCTTGAAGAAGGCAAAATTCTCAAGCAGCGGCCGCAAACAATAAGCGAAATGTTCGAGGACCACTGTGCACGATGATTTCGAGGAATCAAATGCAACAATTGCTGAGATCGGCACAGTAGATGTGATGACGGGTCATGTAAAATTCAAAAAATAAAATGAGTATAATCTTAACCCTTTTATTTACTACCTTTTTCTCTTTAATGGCTGGGTATGTTGCGAAATATAACTCGTATATAATGCTGAGATATTTGCAAAACTCCGGACCGCAGGTGTATGCGGTGGGGAACGAACGCGCTATTGTACCATCCGGGGAGTAGCAAATGAGTATATATGAAGAAAGTACTTTGTATTCATTAGTTCTTCGAGTGGTGACGAAAAGCCACGGTTTTTGCATCGATTGGAAGAAGGAAAGAAACGTAAATGAAGGATTAAAATGTGCCCCCTTTATTCTGTGATAAGGCAGCATTTTTTCTTTTCTTTTATTAGCAAAGGTTTCTTTTGACGCTTTCTTCGCATTTGGTAGCAGTTGTTGTCGGGCGACTTCTCATGCGGTACTGAATAAGGCTGGTGAGGCAAGACATCTTAGTAAAAAACGCGTGTTCTATTCGCCTTTTTAATAACCTAAAAAACACAGCAAAGGCTGTTTCTACTTAACACTAACTTTATTCTTTAAATAGGTGTCACGAAGACAGTACAACTGGAGCATCAGGATGTGGTTTCGGACCTCCGTCTCTTCCGTTTTTCTACGAAGGACCTGAGCTTCTCTACTATAGAAATAAACTCTGCGTAACGATTTCACGGTTAGCAGCTGTTTTCTATACTCGTCCATCTTCTGAAAGCTGTGTTTTTAGTATGACTTATTCAGAGGGGCTGGAAAACCTCATAAACACTGCATTTGCAATACGAATATGTGCAACGGGTTCATTAAGCCACTACTGCGTTATCCTGTATTTCCACTGACAAGAGACAGTTCACTGCGGTCAAGATCTTTAGCACTTAGGTCTGTTACAATACTTTCTGTTACTATGCTATTCCAATAAGGGTAAATGACTTGTCATTCTATAATTTTCTGTCATTTCAACCAAACTGTATTACATCTTCACAGTAGTCTCATTAAATTTTATATCGCGGCTTAAAACGGCCTAAGTGGTTTTAGAAATAGGACATCCAATCAAAACGTTGAAAACCCGGAAAATCTTAAAACAAATGAGTTCCAAACTGGAAATGTTGTCCTTAGCAAAACTCAGCTGTTTTCCTTGCAAGAAAAATATAAAATATATAAAATATAAATATAATGCAAATAAATAAAATAAAATGTGCATTGGTATCAATGCATATGGTCACTTATATGGTACAATGCACTACAGTAACAAAGTAAACAGTCCATGAGATTTGAATCGCTTCAGCTCGTCCGATCCACTGTTACCATATAGGAGTTGCGTGAGTTGTGAAGTAAATTCACACGACGGTGCTACCGTAACCTCATCATGTAAACAAAACAGATGTGTTGGTGAGTCTTTGGCAGTGGCAGCTGTTTGTAGAGATCCACTTAATAACAATCAGTGGCAGGTGTGAATCTGAAAAGTACATTGATTTTAAAAATGTAAAGCTAAGAAAGAAAAAGCTCTCGGCATCGATCAGTCTCTAAGGGATGCGTCACGCATTCGACTTCATTAAGTATCGTTGGAAGTGATTGAATGCATATCTGGCCTTTACAACGACTCGCGGTGGCCTACCGATGTACCGAGCCAGTGCTGCTATCCTTCCAGATAGGTCTGGCACCAATTTGCCGACCCCGGAGAGATGGAAGGCTTGGTGGGCCAAGGCGCGGAGATCGATTGCACGTGCGTGTCGGAGTGGCGCCTCCGACCACTGCGCCACACGCGCCCTCTAAAAATGTACTTAGAAAGATTGGTATTTTAAGCACCGAATATAACTTGATTTATGGATAAGAGACTTTTTTGCCTTTTGGATGGTGCAATCTCTTAGTTAAGTTCTATTATTTGAATCAACTCTGCAAAAAAACTACATGCAAGAACTCTTGAGCACGGCAACTTTACCTATATGAAAGTGAAACAGTACAGAAAAGAAGGAAGAGTTTAAGTAGCCCATTGTCCACTACGCTTTGTAGAATGCTTTCCTTAGCCCAACTGCGTAATTGGAATGTCACAAATCTGACTTATTTATAGTTCACAAGGAAGGAAAAGTTTACTACAATACAGGCCACTTCTGCACCTACGCCTCTCAACGCCATCTGAGTCATGGAATGGGAAGGAGTACTACGGTTCAAACTGTCACCGAAAAACAAGGATGTATTAATGTTACGGACAGTTCACTGGTTCGAGTTATATTATTAACATCTTATAATCACTACAAAAATTTTACGCGAAAATGCGTTCCGAAAAAGAGCTGAACCTCCTATTTCCTTTTCAGCAGCTCGATATGTTTTAGATTATAAAGCTGCCTTATAGATCACTTAGGTGCATTGTTGCATTGTTGATTTTCAGGTTCAGCTAGGTTGTTCTCGAAAATGGATGCACAACGAGTACGAAGAGGTGCTGTGTGCATGTGAATCGGACAACTGTAACACGGACGAAATCACCGCGGATGCTGCCAGCTTCTCCGTCACACCACTCGCACCGCTTCTTGCTGTGTTGTTCTACAGCATGTGAAAGCATTTAAGACTCCGTGGGACACTTCTAATGATCAAAGCACAGCTCTGTAAAATCTTCGCATTAGTGAGAGGAATGACAGTTTCCGTTACATGCAAAATAGCACCGTCGACAGATATTCTCCACCCCTTACATGGCGCTGAATTTTACTTCGGCTCAACTTTTAGAAAAATCTCAGCAGCAAAGCAAGTTGCAAAAGTTCAGCAACCACGCCCCATTCGAACATATCTATTTGTCCAACCCTTCGCCACCGATAATGCTTTCTAACTTTCGTCTTATCATCGCCATTGTCACGTAAAGTACTTTATCATGAAGTGCTGATGATTATAGTATTCTACCATACAACGATATGAAGAGGAATCAAGCCAATCATGAAGTTGGGCTTGGCGACGCAACATCTTCAGGATAATATTACTAACAATACAAGTATTCAAGGGAAGGTAACTGACTGAATTACTGATCTCTAAAGGAACGTCTTCAGAGATCTGATTAAGGCAGTCCTGTTCGAGATGTACCGCAACGCAGTAGTATGGCTGTTCCGGATTTCATTTATTGATTAATGCCTTACTCACTGACCTCACAAGTTACTCAAATAAGTTCTATTTCTCATCTTTCATTCGTTGTCAGTCCTATTTCGAATCTCAACGTTATTCATTAACGTGGCATATCTCACTTCCACTGGTATCTATTATGATGAAATTTTCTTCTACTGAGATAAATCTACGCTTTTTATGCACAGAACACAATGAAAGAGGAAACGCTTCATCAAGACAGGTCTAACCACAATATACGAAAATATCCTCAATGACATTTCAGAAAGGTCATGAAATGAAATGAATCTGAATGATTTAAATCAGTGAAGACGATCTATGCAAAGAAAATACAGTTTTCAACAGCTTCTAAATATAGCAAACAACAGACGTAACATACGAAGATATACAAATAGCACCTATCTCTAGAATGGTTTAGCACAGCTCCAAGAGTGGACGATTTTTTGTTAGCGTAGAAAGCTGGTGAACAATGAATGATTCCTTTCCTAACAAGATCTCCCAGGGCGAGGAGTCCAGTATTTACTTCTGGAGGCCCGGATTAGAGCAAACCAATGCCACTACCAGTGAAAACTACGATCGTAGCAATAACAAACCCAATACTTGACAAGTGGTGGCAACCTAAGAACTTGCACAACTGTCGTGGCTTCATGGAAACGCTCAATCAGCAAATTGCCAGTTAAGTGGGAATTGTTCCCAATTCAAGTGCCCAAGTTTCCAAGTCCAAGTAGACTGCTATAGGGACAGGGTTTACAAAACAAAGAACAAGTACTAAAGGTCAATTACCAATGGGTGCTAGCAAATTAAGAACATAATGAGTTTATAAAGTACGCAGTAATAATACAAAGTGATACAATTACACATGATAAATTCACCACAGAATAGATCTCTAAGATTCTAACAGCTCACGGATTTCACAGGAGAATATTATCTAACAGCTAATCGATTTCACAGGAGAATATCACAGTGTATTTGATAAAGACGCATGTCGCAGAAAGGCACAACATGAACCGGAAAGTGGTACACATCAGACGAAAACAAGAAGACAAACTCATATCTGCACAGAACTCGTACTCTATTCACAGTTATTTCATGATACATCAATTCTAGACGCAAATATTTTCAAGATAAAGCACTAGTATACAATGAGATACGACAGGACGATGCAATAATACACTGTGATATATTTGTACATAACGGCATATATATATATATATATATGTGGATATATATATATAAACATATATGCATGCACATATATATATATATATATTATATATGTTAAACTTAAACCTCCAAACATTACAACGGTTTCCACACAAAAATCTTCACCCTTACCGAATGAGAGAACCTTAGCCATTGCTACTGCAGTCTGAAAATATAATAACTTATGTTATTAACATAATATTAAGATAATAGAATAAGCAAAGGTTATAACAAATTAATACGCTTATTCTGAAGCTGTTAACTTGACATTTCCGCACTGGAACACATTAGTTTCACTGGTACGCGTTGATCTACTCCAACCTTTCTCACCGACGGCTTCTTTCGTCGCAGAAGCATCTTTGCTATACGTTTTGCATTCAATTCATATGTTACTAATAACGCACGTTATATAAGGAGTACGTTAAGAAAGGCAGTTTTCTACACAAAAGGCAAAACTATTGTAGACGAGAAGGGTAAAACGAAATCTTTTACTAAGAAAAGTTGCTGATGAGGAGAGTACTAGGGAATTCCAAGACAACTTTGCGCGTTCATCGATGTGATTTCACAAGGTGTAACTTCTGGAGAATGTTAGGTTCTGAAGCAGAAATATAATGTTGCGCAGTCAATTCTAAAGGTACCGTAGTCAGACTGCTGACTATCTTTTCTCTCACAAACGAGTTTCCATAACATGAAAAGACACGTACACGAACTTACAAGACGAATGAAAGTATAAAAACCAACAAAAATGATTAGAAAAATATGCGGAGCACCGAATCTACACAACGCACATGCTACGAAAAATCAGGCACCCTTAGGATTGCCTTAAAAACAATCTTAGGCTATGAAAACAACTCAGTAGTTTGTTACTTTCTTCTGAACCTCCCTCATTAATCCACCTGGCATGATTTTCGATATGCTTCAAATGAATCACGGACCAAAAGCGACTTTTGCTTTACCGAGACGTAGATGGATCCACGAAATGGACTCTTTGTTCCTACCACGCCGATTTAGCACATACTTTCCGTGTTTACCAGGACATAATCAAGCGAGCGTGCGTGGATGTGTTCTTGTTTATGAGGTTTGTATTTTATGGGTCAGTTCAGTAAAAAGCCTGGAATCAAGAGAAAAGGAAGTGTAAAGTAGGCAGTTAAGAGTCGCCTCCAACAAATGAACTCAATGAATACTCAGGGCGGACCGGTAAGCTACACAAGAGAAGAGTATACCCAGTACCGACGTTCAGAGATCAGCAAGCTATAGGTGAGTATCAAAAAGCTAAACACAGAAAAATAAACGAGATTCACCCTCCTAACCTCGAAACAGCCACCTATTCTTTCGGGGTCAGGAGCAGCGTTAGGACTACTTGGGACAGGGTCCTAAAATCTCAGGGCAATTGTAGGCTGCATAAATCGCAAAGGACTAATGTGACGATTTGTACCTACAATGCGCGCACACTTGCAATTGAGTTGTCGATAGAAAACTTGGTAGTGCCGGCAAGAAGCATACGATACGACGTCATCGGACTGACCAAAACTAGAAAACACCACTCATTCAACGCCGTCAATGACATCGGAGAAGGACTGCCTTCCCAACATGCGACAGCAGAAAAGTCAGCAGCGTCGCCGTTCTCTTCAACAAGAGTTTGGCTATAACCATCAATTCACTCGAACAGCTAACAATCCGAATATGATTCGATTGGAAAAACGTGGATCAATAGCGGATTTTAAAATCTTCGTTGTATACGCACCGATAACAAGCTATGATGAAGATGAAGTCGAAGGATTTTACATGGGCGTGGAGAAGCTTTACAGGGAAGACCATAAATTCTTCAAGGTCATCATTGGAAACTATAACGCTAAGAGTGGACCCAGAAAAATATCCCAAGAATAAAACAACTGCACCCACGAGTTAGAATGGAACGAACAGGGTGAGCGGGTGTCCGAGATTATCGTGATGACCAAGACCGTGCATGATAACTTGCAATTCCAGAACCCTAACTCTCAAAGGTAGACATGTAAGTCTCCCAACGTAGAGTATCATAACAGAATAGACATTATAGTAAATCGAAGTTTTTGTTCAATCAATGTCATTCCTGCTCCAGAATTTAACACGGGATCAGACTATTGCCTCCTTCGCGCAAGATTTCACTCCTCGCGAAAAGGAGAAGAAGCCGGTAAATTCAAAAAGCAAAGTTCCCGAAACCAACATTAACTAGGATTTGTTCAATTCATTAACTGGCTGTTGGAAAGATCCCATTTTCGACAATATTGACGACGAATACAATCGGCTGGCTCATATAACTACTTTACGTTACTGCTACTAAAGCAGAGAATTCGAAAATCGCCAAGAGGCGGTTGTCTCCAGAAACATTCGAGCCGATACACCAGTGTGGAATCACACGAGCTGCAAACAACTGCGAAGTACCGTCCGAACTTGCAATGCAGATAAGTGATAGAAGACCTTAAATAGAGAAGAACAGCAGTTATAATCAAACCTGCAGAGGCCTGGAAGAGCATTCTTGAAGCCCTCCAAAGCTTCGCCAATTACAAATGGAGATGACTGCATTCCGACGCCCAGACGGAACAGTTACAGCGTTCAGAAAGGTAACAGGGAAAATCACTCACGAATACTACTCAGATCTCTTCAATAGCCAAGTCCTGCTTCCCTCATATGAAATAAAGGAGGATGGATATGTCTTACCACCATTTCGCCTTTCCGAAATTCAACATAATATTTCTCCGATGAAAAATCGAACAGAACCAGGTCGAGACAAAATAAGAATAGAACACAAGAAGAACCTTCTGCCAGTTCTCATAAAGACACTGGCTCCGCTCTTCACACGATACCTGTCTGAATGCAAGGTACCTCCCGTCCCTCCTAACCACTGAAAACGTGGTATTGTTTAAGAAGGGTGACCTACACGTTACTGGCAACTATCACCCAACCTGATTAATGTCTCTCACCTAGAAACTTTTCACTCGAGTCATCCTGAACAGGACTGGCAAAACACTGGAAGAACTGTCATGTGGAGCAAGCAGGGTATCGAAATGGATGCAGTACGATGGACCACATCCACACGATAACAAGACTCATGGAAGTGTCGCCAGAGTGCAAAAGACTGGTCTCTTTCACTTTCATCGATAAAAAGAAGTGTTTTGATCCAGATGCAACAGTCATGGAAGCCCTGGAAAGTCACTAACTACTCAGTATGTAAAGGTTCTTTGTGAGTTGTATAAAAACTTCACAACGAAGGTATCACCGTTTTACAACGATATTAAGATCGACGTCAAAAGAGGGGTTAGGCAAGGCGATACCAATTCGACAAAATTATTTACCGCCACCCTCGAGAACAACGCGAACATTGGAATAGAATAACATAGGAACGGAAATCGATGGTCGGCAATTACACCATCCTCGCTTTGCTGATGACATCGTCCTTATAACACCAAACATTAGCCAAGCAGAACGTATGGTTGACGACTTTGATAAAGCCCGTAGAAAAATTGGGCTACGACTAAATCTCACAAAAACGATGTTCATTAGGAACGGCTATATCCGAATGCTACAGTTACACCTATTTAGGTTGGGAAATCACTATGATGAACGACTCCGCTCCAGAGTTGAGCAGAAGGAAACGATCGGCTTGGGAAGCTTTCAAGAGCAACGAGAATGTAGTGAATAATACAAAAACCTCGACAACGGGCGCGCTTTTCGATTTCACGATCCTTCCTGTCTCAAGGTATGTGTGAAAAATCAGGTCGTTGCGTAAGCAGGATAAAAGACCGCTCAGCGTTATAAAACCAGCAGTCGAAAGGACGATGGTAGGAGTATCCTGTCTCGCACAAGTGAGGGGAGGGATACGAAGCTCCGACCTACCTCAACGATCAAAACCCGTTAGAGACTGGATTATTCCTCGGGTTTTCAAACGTAGTGCAGGAAAACCACTAACCCAATGGTTAGGGTTATTCAGAAAAACCCTAGAAGAAAGTTATAGCGCACAACAAGTCCGTAGAGCGAGTAGAACTCACTGGGCTGATCTTGCCCGCGGCATAGAAAATTGGAAGATTTACTGGTGCCCGCACCAGTCACTCGACGATCAATGGGACGACGATAGGTGATAGAGATGAAGTCTCCTTAGGTGGTGAACTATCCACTGTGACGTGACACTGGATGAAAGGGATGACGTGAGGTGAAACACACAACAAAAACAAACTTCCTAGTCCCAAATGCAAGCAAGCAATTTAAAAATCTGTTCGCTCTGATATCAGTCGCTACTTCGACAGAAATATGGAGTTTTATCTAGGAATAAGGCAAAATCGTAGGAATAAAGAACCAAAAAAACGAAGTCCGTTCTTGTTGAAACATTTTACGAATTCTTTTGTTTTCGGAGTATCAAACTTAATTCAGGATTCCTTTTCAGCAAAAACCAATCGTAGTTTCATCGTCTTTGAAAGAAAACTTGTCCCAGTTATGGGCATTCCAAAAATCGATTTTATGTAAAAAAAAAAATGCACAATCTCCAGGAACATGTGATTTGTTGCAGCATCGCGTCCAAAATGTGGACACTTTTTTTTCCAGAAGAGTACGAATTATACCACCGCTAATAGCCCTCCTAAATATTAAGAAAAGAGAACTAGTACAATTACCAAGTACCATGAAATCACCTTCAAAGATCCATGTACACAACAAGATCCGTTTTATGTTGCACTACCATTCCTTGAGCAATTGCCTCGTGTACCCTTAAGAAATTGGTAAAACTAGTGAATTGGAAACAAATAAAAGCAAAGAAACTTAAAGATTAGGTACGAACGGAGAAACAAAGCAATATAATAAGATGAAGATGACCCACTCAGCAGTTAACTGCTGAATTTCTGCGTAAGTTTCTCGAGTTGGTCCTGGTTTGCACAACCAGTCGACGACTTTACTCCCACTATCTTCTATTAGTCGATTTCCAGTGTCTTAAGACAATAATTTTGAGAAATAACTTGAATAAGTCACAATGTAGTCAGTTTTATTTACTGCCTACTTTTTTTTATGGCAGGATATAATATGAAGTATAACTACAGTGGTGCTGAGATATTTGCAAAACTCCGTACCGCAGGTGTTTGCTGTGGAGATCGAACACGCTACTTCCCTTTCTGAAAGCTAATGCACTCACCAACACACCATGCAGTTCCATCGTTCCGCCCTACTCTCAGTCGTATTTTAACTTATAGGTGCGTTAGCTCCTGAAAAGGGTAATAGCGTGTTCCATCACCACCGCAATCACCTGCGGTCCCAAGTTTTGCAAACATCTCAGCATTATTATAATTACCCTCCCAATGGTTTACCGCCCATCGTGGCTGGGAGGTGTTCCTTGGTGTCGGACTGCGATGTACAGTGGGGGGTTCATCCGCTGGTATTCTCCCAAGCTGTGAAGGAGTCCGGTGATTCCATCAGGAAGCCTAGCTAAGAGTACATCATTACCAGGATCCACCACTGTCCTAGTATCAAAGTCGCATGGTGGCAAATCTCCTTCTGATCCACAATGGCTGCGACTGCCTGTGGTGGTGAAGACCTGGGGTAAACTTTGGATAGGCTGACCTCGGGATTTCAGAGAATCGTAATAGCTTAACCAGTAAATCTCCGAAAAATGGAAATTATGCTGGGACTCGCGGGCCACTCAAGTATTCAAGTATAAGTATTATAATTATAGCTTGAATAAATCCAACAAAGCATAACAATGAAAACTGCCTACATAAGATGCGAGAGACATCACTAGCAGCACGACTCGCACTGTGATCGTGCACACGGATAGCTTCCTCGTACTGTTGGGTACGTGCCAAGTAATCGGATGTATTCAACGTCATCCCGTCAAGATGAGAGACGTCGATGATATTCTGGAACATTATATACCAAGATTGCAACGATTTCACCAATTAAGCCTCGTGGTTGCAAGAAGCATAAGCAATAAACCAACTAATTTAGAAAAAATAAGCCACTCAACGGTTTACCACCTCACTGTGGCTGGGAGGTGTTCCTGGATGTCGAGATGCGATGTACAGCGGGTAACTCATCCCCCATCAGGGTTTCCCAAGCTAAGGAGGCGAGGCCCGCGTTAGGCCATCAGGAAGCCTAGCTAGGAGTAAACCAATACCAGGATCCACCACCGTCCTGGTATCAAACTACTAGCACGTTGACCAATCTCCCTCTGATCCACAACGGCTGCGACTGCCCGTGGTGGTAACGACCTGGAGCAGACTTTGGCCAAGCTGATCTCGGGATGCCAAGGAACGACAATGGCTAAACCTGCAAAACTCGGAAAAAAATGGAGATTATTATGGGGCCCGCACAGCCAGTGAAGATGGGTTATCCATGTAAGCAAGTACCAAGTAGGAATAATGAACATGAATTAGTTGGAATCATGAACATGATAGAGGAAAAATCCGATGTTTTTCTTCAATAAGCAGACATGAGGTTGTTATTATAGAATTTATTAGGATACAATAGCTGACGTTTCGGCAGTTTCGCATTGTTCACAGCCTGGAAAGGTCAAATTGAGATGCGATCTACCCAGCCAAACACTTTCATAACCTTAGCAGATAAAACTTAACAAAGAACTTTGCATTCGCATAAGAATGCACGGTGATTGCATGAGTTCGGATACAGTCAATCTGATCACTTGTAAAGCGTGCGAGGAGGAATACGTTGGCGAAACGGGTAGGCCTCTCTGCGTCCGAATAAAAGAACATCTAGTCAGTAAATCTAAATTAAAACCAAGCACTTCACTAGACGCGCATAGGACACAGAAACACAACGGAGAATATTTTGAAGTAGGAGTCACTATCCTCACGCACGAATCGGAAAGATCAGCGCGTAAAACTCTTGAAGCATTTTGGATCAATTCCAAAAATTCAAAAATGAACCGCAAGGAGGAGTGCCTTGTCATCACGCGTGACCTGGCGCCATACCTTAGGGTGATTCAATGACCTGACACAGGTACAGCTATCGCCCATGTATTACTCTGTGCGGCTGATATCCATCAACTAACTGGAATACTTACAACGATTAAACGGTAGGTGTCTAAATGAAGCTGTTTCTTATGCCAACGCATATTTATTTGCCAAGTTCTATCTGCTGGGGTTATGAAAGTGTTTGGCCGAGTAGATCGCATCTCAATTTGACCTTTCCAGGCTCTGAACAAGGCGAAACTGCCGAAACCAGCTAATGTATCCTAATAAATCCTATAATAACAACCTCGTATCTTCTTATTGAAGAAAAACATCGAACTATCAATCAATGCCGAGGCTAGCAGAAAGTTGATCTTGGGAAAGGAAAAATTGACTAACGAATAGTAAGATGAACAAAGTCTATCAAATTACTACCTTTTCTTAGTGTTAACAGATTACTTTGAAAGAATTAGACCTAGTTTTCTGGAAGTAAAAAATCCTACTCAGTTTAAAACTGAAATGGACCACTATCCGCAGTAAATGGGCTCCGAGATCGATTAGATAAACCGCCGACTTACGTGCTGAAAGTTCTCAAGGATCCTGTTAAGAGCTTCTTCTTCCAGTTCCTCTCTTGTCTTAACTTTTTTTCGTTCGCTCTGCTTTTCGGCATTATCCGTCTCTTCTATGGGACGTCTGAAAGGCACTATATAGATAGATTCAACGCCACTGAAATGCGACCATAAAGAAAGAGAAAGAAGAGAGAGAAGATAAAGGAGAAATAAAGCCATAAGAAAACACAGGCGATACGAAGGACATCTTTCGTCCACTCAAAGATGAAAAGCTAGAAGGACTGTACCCGTTTATTCGGGGATCTTCCCTTCGAACCGGCGTGACACGTGACTCGTCATAGAAACGTTCGTATGGCGTGCCGTAGTCCTCGTCACCACTACAGCAGCAGAATCGCTTCATAATGTTCATAAGCACCTCAAAGCAATAAAAAACCATTGTAGTAGAATAAATCTTTACAATAATTTGACATAATATAGCATATAACCACAACAATGCTGAGGTATATACAAAACTTGGACCCAGTCCAGACGGAACTGCGACTACCCTTTCCGGGGGCTCACGTGTTAACCACTGCACCATTAAGGCACATGTCTTGCCTTTCTCTCGGCTAGACTTCCTACACAAGCGGTGAATACAACATATAATTTATACAGATATATATGTGTAATACTGTATAAAAATCAAGATACGAGTTCCTTCGAGTGGTGGACGCTATTGCGAGTTCGTAATTGCGTACTGATTTTTAATTTACGGCTGAAAATGGAGGTTGCTCTGTGCACTCACATCCTCTCACACATTTGTCGTTCCTTTCTCTTTTTGCTTTTTATTTTCTTCTTCACCTTATCTTATTTTTCTTTTTGTCCATGGAGTATTTGAATAAGTGTGTGGCGGAGCTATTCATCCATACAGTAAGGTCTGCATAGTTTTCTTGTGTTTACTACTTAGCGATCTCTAATAGTGCCAGAGTTATTTTAACTCTTTTACGATTAGTACGACATCCTTTTGGTTTGTTTAGGTTCCTACTTTATTTTCTTTGGATTTCTACTGAAACAACTCACTACTAAGGGATATGTTTAGGGTTTTTTGGGTAAATAACATGATGAGACATTGATTGAAGTATATTTTTCCGATCTGACTTTACTGATTAATACTGATCGGTATTGATTTGATAGATGCGCGTTCGGGATGACGACGGCGATTTCAAAGTCCTGGCTCTTTTTGCCAAATGTATGGAATGTAAGTGTAGTGGTTTCCGTCCTATTCTTAATGAAGACCAGTCTGAGGAAGATGGTGGATTGTTCCTGGTAAGTGTCTTTTTTTTTTCGTAGCACCCTTGGTCCGTATATTTTTGTATCCCATCTTTTGAATGAAATCGCTAAGTCAGATTGCTCAACTAACACTTTCGCAAATGTATAGGTCATTTGTGATCCACATTGTGTCCGAAAATAACTTAAAAATGAAAAGAAATGGCCCTTTGACCCTAAACATACATCTCCCAGCTTGCAGCGGATTTTATTAATTGGTGTGAAATACAGCTGCAAAGATGCTGAGGTATGAGGAAAGCTCTGAACCTGAGTTGGGCTTAAAGCCCGCGATTACCCTTCCCGGACTCAGATGTTACCTGCTGCACCACTGCTGGACGTATATTGGTTTCTATCAAGGTTTGTTAGTGTTAATAAAATTTATTGAAATCCATATCTCTTTGATTATAAGACAGATGTTATCCTACTTTACCAAGACCGGATCTTGATTTTGTGGTTCCTAACTGATGTTCAAAGTTTTGCTCATATCTGGGCATCGTTATCATTGTATTTCACGTTAAATCTTACCATAAAGAGGACTAGGCAGTAGGTTAAAGTTAAGAGTTTATTAATTGGGTTATAATGCAATAGAACCTATACATCTTTGCCAAAAAGATACTAGTTCTTTGTCATGAGATAATGAACATCTGTTCTCTGTGCAAGACAAAATTTCGGTTTCACTTCTGTCTTCAAGGATCGTATTTGCTACAGTGAAGTGATTGGACAAAAAGTATTTCACCCAGTGATGCGATCATTTTTCCGATTTCATGTTTGCCGCTATCGTAGCTAGGAAGTTTCAGCGAAAGAGCAGTGTATCTCAAAATTATCGACAGTTTTTGGAAATCCAACATCGCTCCGACAATGTTGTGGTATTATTTTTGACAATATTTGACACAGCGTAAATTAAGTGGAGAATTATTCGAGTTTTTCACTGAAGAATTGAAGGGCGCGTGTAGAGCAGTGGTCGGAGGCGCCCTGCAGTTACACATGAGATCGATTCCCTCACTCCTGGCCCATTAAGCCTTTCATCCCTCCGGGGTCGGCAAATTAGCACAAGACCTGTCTGGGAGGATAGTTGCACTGGCTCGATAAATCGATAGGCCACCGCTAGTCATTGTAAAGCCCAGATATGCATCGAATAAGCTCCAACGATCCTTAATGAAGTCCAATGCACGGCGCATCCCACAGGGATGGATCAGTGCCGACAATTTTATTTTATCTTTTTATTATTGAAGTTGGCTTGTCGCCGTATTTCGGTAAACTCGTCCAGTAGCGATTTAATCGTCATTGTATTCCTTTTTTCTAACCTTGATGTAAAAATAGTCTTGTACATATAGTTTGTGATGAGTCTTTAGGTCGACTTCAAACTGATGTGCAACGTAGAACGTGATGCCGTCTGTCGAGGTTGTGGTCATGGAATTGGTTAGCAAATGTTCTATGCGTTGAGCTCTTTAGCCATCTTTGAAGTCAGAATGAATTTTAATTTGTAATAATCAGTGCCCTTGAGTGTACAGTTCTCTAGACTCCCACGGTGCTCATCTCTTGAAGACTGAAAAAGAAGAACTGGAGAAGCTCGTGCAATTAGCGAATGACACACACAGTTTGCATGGACGATTATCAAGTACTCAGGACACGGGTGAACTACATGTAGGTCGTTCAGGTATCGGGGCTTTAAGTAAAAATTGCTATCGTACTGAGCGCGGAAGTTCCACAAACTATGCAAACAGAAATTTGACTCTAATGATGCTGAGATATTTGCAAAACTCCGGACCGCAGGTGTCTTCGGTGGGGAACGAACGAGCTATCGTCCTTTTCTGGAGCAACGCGTTCACTACCACGCCATGCGGGTCCTTCGTTTCGCCTGTCTCTCAGCTGGTTCTATCGATCACTTGCCAGGCGAAACGAAGGACCCGCATGGTGCGATGGTGAACGCCTTATTTCCCGGAAAGGAGAATAGCGCGTTCGTTCCCCACCGCAGACACCTGCGGGACGGAGTTTTGCAAATATCTCAGCATTATTAGAGTTATATTTTGCAATATACCCTGCCATTAAAATGAGTAGGCAATAAATAACTAGTTAAAATAGAAATTTGACTGCCTGTAATGTAATGTAATTCAGATAGTCTATCAAGTCTTTCAACTATGTCTTAGTGCACTAAGAAAGTGGAGCACAAACATTGACGTCCCATTCGGATCTCCAAAGTTCGAAGAAGTATCGGCCTTCGAAGTAGTTACTAGTTTTGTCACATCTGCTGAAGGAACCGAGTGAGAATAAATTGAAATCCTTGCTTTTACTTCCTTTTGGAGTCAAATAGTCATCGTATTATTCGAAGGGTTACCTACAACGTGGGCTGTGCTTCTAAGCTTCTAACTATAATGAACACATGGATTATTCCTACACCGTATTTGTATCATGAGACAGGTAAGGTACACATGTTTCCTACGTTGCATAGTTTGAAAAGGTGCTTTGTTTGTTTAGTCCCGAAAGTGGATCGCGTACAGTATCGACTGTTTTATACCCGATGGATGTACTATGTCATATTACCTCAGCAGTTCAAGTCCTTGAAACAGTATGAAGCGGTGGAGATTTTCGGACAAAAAGGGCTGCAGTTGTTTCTAAAGTATGCTCTTAATCGGTTAGAACAAGGTGGTAATGTCGAGAGTCAAAGCGGAGAGGTAGACATTTTTTGTTGTTCACGCTTTATGTCCTATATTATAACTGCAATTTAGTCGGCCTGTGATATCGTACCATTCATGACGTCGCTTGTGAGCTTTCTTGAGACTTCGAAAAGCAATGTGAAGCCTAGTGAAATGTTACCTGTTGGGATGGATCTTCCTATGTATGGTGGTTGATATATCTTTTGATTGGTCTTTAAGCTTTAATTTTGATACGGATTTAACCTAGCGGTTGATTTATAATGCAGATTCGCCCGGCACTGCGAAAAAGGACGACATATTGAATACGACGAACCTAGTACTTCAGGGGAAGAGAAAATTCCTAGGAAGCGAACGAAGGTGCGAGATCAGCGAACCAGTTCATTTTTCCACGTTGCCAGAACCCTCGTTGGGGTTTCTGAAGTACCAAGTTGTATTGTTTCAGTCTGAATCAGTGGTTTCTACTGAGCTTTTAATCAGAACTCTTGTAAAGATTGTAAATAATGTAAGTTGTTTTTATCCACGGGTTTTTTGGACTAGTCATCTGTACGATTTGAAGTTTTAGTCAGAAGATGGGAACCTCGCCGTCAACGATCCAGCAGATACGGTTAACCTCGACGTGTATCGTGGTGAAGCTGCTCGAATTGAGGAAAAGCAAGGGATCATTGAGTGGATTCCAAATCACTTCTTTCTTGCATGATCATGAATAATTTACAGTAGTTGTTTAGGTTTAAGGTCATTGGGAATTCACTGGAACCCTTCCAAAGTCGCGAGACAATGGTTTGGTTATTGCAGCTGCAAAGTTTGTTTTCAGTGCAGCTTCCTAAAATGCCAAAAGAATACATAACTCGGTTGGTTTTTGATGATCGGCATAGGAACATGATATTATTGAAGAAGGGTTAGTTGTAACAGTATTCTTTGCATTTGTTTTAAACGTTCTCGTTTGTAATATCTATCTGATTACTTTAAGGTAAGGGAGTCATTGGTGGAATATGCTTTCGGCCTTTTCCAACCCAAGGTTTTATCGAAATTGTCTTCTGTGCTATAACTGCTAACGAACAAGTAAAGATTTTCTTGTTTTTGTGAACTCACTAGACTTTTTCGTAACTTTGCTAGCTGAGATTTCCAGACCTTTATTTTTTCCCGTGTAGACGATTTTCTTGCATGAATTTACTTTGAGGTGAAAGGGTACGGGACACACCTGATGAACCATTTGAAGGACTACCAAGTAAAATGTGGAAACTACCACTTGCTGACATTCGCTGACGAATTTGCAATAGGATATTTTAGGTATGGAAACACTAGCAGGGCATCTTTGAAACTTATGCAGTGAAGGGATATTCTCTCAAAATTTCAGCAAGCAAGGATTCTCCGAGAATGTAGAAATGCCGAAGAAGCTTTACCAAGGTTTCATTAAAGAGTATGAAGGCGCAACATTAATGGGTTGTCAACTGCACCCACAGTAAGTTTGAAAAGACATTTCTTTCTCTTCTGTATAACTGCGTAAACTTGAATCTATGTGCTAACTAAATATGGTGTACTCCCAGCGATTAGCCGCCTCATCGTGGTTGAGAGGTGTTCTTGGGTGTCGGGCTGCGGTGTACAGGAGTGAAGGGTTTATTACTCCAAAGGAAACTACTCACACGGTAGGAAATCTCCGTCCGATCCACAAGGGCGGCGACTGCCTGTGGTGGTGACGACCTTGGCCAGACTTTGCCCATGGTAAAATCAAGACTCCAGAGAACCACAATGGCTAAACCAGATAAACTCCGCAAAAGTGAAGATTGTTTTGGGACTCACACAATTAGTGAGGATGGGTGGTCCAAGTATCCATGTGAGCAAGTATGGTTCACCTGTAGAGCAAACATCCATTAATGAACAATTTGCTTTCAGAATGTGTTACACAGAGTTTTCTTCGTATATCAAGCATGTTCGTGATTTACACCAGGTCATGGGAGAATTGAAATACCCGGATAAGGAGCGAAAGTACGGTGGAATAGAACATGTATTCCGCCAGCAGAGTAAATTTATTTTTAATTTGTTCTGGTACATTTGTTAGCTGAAATGACTCATTCTAGGTGGTCAACCACTGAGCTTCAAAGATATTCCTGGCCTAGAGAACCATAGCGATGACGAACGTACACCCAAAGACCTAGATCTCGAAACTAAGTTGAAACTTATACTTAAGAAATTGAACAGTGATAAATGGAGCTGGCCATTCGTTGCGCCTGTAGACGGTGAAATGGTAAGTTTATGTAAGCAGTGTGTTATTATCTGGTGATATCGTGTCAACTTTTCACTTTTCTCCAGGTTCCTGAGTACTACGATTATATCGAGTATCCGATTGATCTTGGCACAATGTCTAAGCGGGTAAAAGCAAAATACTATGTTCATGTAAGTTCAGAACTGTTTTGATTTTATTTGTTACTCATGTGCTTCAATATTATTTATGTTTAGCAACATTTGTTCATTGCTGATCTCTGTCGTATGTTTGCCAACTGTTATAGCTTCAACGGTATCGACACTGAATACTACAGATGCGGGTAAGTAAACCATGGGTTGTGTTACAATTTTTAAAGAGGAAACTGCCTAAACAGTGAAAAAAGGCATTTCTCATGTTTTATACGTGGAAGCATTGATATAACTCATTGATAAAGGGCAAAGTATGTGGGATCTATCATAGCTCGGCCACAATTTATTCTTTACAGTGAATCTGTCTGATGATCTCTTTCAGGTACCGCTTGAACAAACTTGCTTATGAATTGGTATCGAAGTATTTTCCCGATTCTCCTCTTCTACCCAATTTACCAGAAATCAAGCCTACTCTAGACGAATAGTTTCTACATGTCGGTAGTTCTGAAATTCTGTGCTTCAGTTATGTTGTACACATAAATAGATCTTTTATATCATTAAACATTTCGTTTTACTAGTACTTATACTTCATAGCAGTAATATTTCGAGCTTTTATTTAAGCTAACTTGAGTTTAATTTCGAATTAAATATTCCATTCATTTCTTCTTTTTCTACGGTACTAACAGTGTAGTACGTTCGTCTTTAGGACTGTGGTGAGGATCATACATAATGCACTCAGATTTTTTCAATCAGCTCTTCCGGGGTGACATGTGTTGAATTCCGCTCATATAGTGGGAAAATAATGGCGGCTTCCTATTTCAAGCCAATATATCTCAGTTCGAAATAAAGTTTATTAATTTAAATGAAAAGTAATATAACCAACAACGGGATCCACCACCGTCTTGGTATCAAATTAGTCGCATGGTAGCAAATCTCCTGATCCACAAGGGCGGCGACTGCCTGTGGGGGTGATAACCTAGGGCAGACCTGACTAACATCTGAACTCCAGGGAACCACAATGGCTAAACCAGCAAAACTCCGATACAATGGAAATTATTCTGGGACCTGCAGAACCAGTGATGACGGGCCGTCCAAGAATCCGAGTAAGTAGTGGAAAGTATTAGAATCTAAAGGCTTTTGCCTACAGGATAAAAGTTCTGTTATGCGCCGACAAAATTGTGATTTTCCTTTTTCTTGAGGCCTGTCAAACGTATCTTGTGTTGTTTCTCTAGTTGGGTCGTATTTTGAAGGTGGAAACAATTGAGCAATCGTATTTCGTCCGTTCGAACACTTTGGCGTTATCAAATGCTTTGCTGGTGTTTATGGTTTTTACAATATCGTTTGCAGTTTTGAACATTTAAACCATGTATACATTTGGCCCGGAGGTTCTAGTTCCAAGCCACTTAAAAGATCAAGTAAGCGCCCTGAAGAACCACGTACTCCTAACAAGAGTGAAGTCTGCTATATAGCTTGGTCACGTCTCCGAGTCCTCAAATACTTTATTTATCGAATGGTCCCAAGCATTTTGCGTAGACCAGATTCGAGCTCTGATAGGTTACCTTGCTGGAAGAGATTGTACTGGTAAGTCTAGCTCAGAGGCGGATGGCACACTGTTAGTGATGTCGACTATCACGAACATGGTGCTAGTTCAATTCTGCACCAGGCCAACCAAGCCCATCATCCATCAAGGGTTGGGAAATTGGTACAGTTGTCCGGGAAAAAAATACTTTGCAATCCAACCAAGAACGATCCAGCCCGGGTGTCAGGACTCCAAGGAAAGCGACTGACCCAATATTCTAGGACAATCAAGATAAATGAAAATCCACAAGTAACAACCGAAGCCACAGGTCAAAGTTGGAAGATTTTCGTAAGTGGTGGAAGCGAGGAAACGAATCGTATGTGAGAAGTGTTGGGATCCGCACAGTAGACGTGAAGACGGGTCATATGAAAATAGGGAAAGTGCTGTGCTCTTCCTATTAACAATCCAACAGAGTTTAAACAAAATTATTTGTCTTTATTGCGCAGCTCTATGTTAAGAATAGAAAAAAAACCAATAAGAACGATATAAAATATGAGTGGCAGAGATATTTGCACATTTGCAACTTCTTTAAAGGACAATTTTAACAACCAAAACTTAATATATGATACACAGCTTTAATAGGCAGCGTAATTGGCTCAGAGAGAAGGCAGAGGTCAAATTTGAATAATAAGTAAAAATCGGTGTGAAAAACTCGTCAGGATATTGCAAGCAGGCGAACTATTGGAGGAACAAAGCGGCTGCTGGCATGAAAATGTGCTTAGAGGAACGAAGGTATACTTGTCTAGCGCTCCATAGCTCTGAGTCCCAAAAGTAAAGTGATAGCCCTAAGCTGGTCGAGGTACGCATTCCAATATTTAACAACTTCAAGGGCATCTCATTCGCACGAATACTTTATGTAGTTGAGGAATTTCTAACAATACTCCTAAGATGATCATGAGTTTTTGCTCCGTAAGAATTTAAAAACGCAAGTCGATAACTGAGCAAGAAAAACTTAGCACAATGGAAAATTAGGAGCTACACTATAAAGGAACCAATTCTACTTAGCGTTTGACTGATTGATGTTTCTTAGGATATCCTGATTTTTGTAGATTGGATGATTTTGATCTTGGATTTAGATGAGGAATCACATGTGGTGAGTTTCAAAGGATCACAACACTATGAAAAGTAATATCGCTCGTTTTTGATGCTTAGTAGGCTTAATAAGGATTGATAGCTATTCTTTTCCTCACTGAAAAATTATCACTGACATAAGGGCGAATTCATTCTTACATGTAAACGAAATATTTTGAGGACGTTCCGACTTAAATTGTATCTTATTGTCCTAAAGCTTCGTCAGCATCCCTGGACGGCGACATTCGACGGACATTCGCAATGAACGCCCTCTTGGCCTGGAAGGCACAAATAGGCGCAACCACCGTTGTCTACCGAGCACGCCGTTTGGGCTGAAAATCAAAAGGTGCTCATGAGTTCACTGCAAATTTGAAATCTCAGTAAATAATGAAGTATACGAAGAATATTCAAGTAGTACTTTCGATCAACAATTTTTATAATGTTTTATTACACGACACCACGTGTATCCACCGTGCGGGTCCCAGCACTTGCACTCGTTTTCTGGCATGCACTACCTATCCACTAAGGCCTTCCAACTTTTTTTTGCACGTAACTTCAGCCGCTCATTGAAGATTTTCTTCCTTTCCGTGAGAAATGTCGCTGAATGCTAGTCGTGTCGATTCTCCCTAGAATCCTGAGAGTGCCTTGCTATGGTGTTCGCACAGGGATTGGAGGGAGTGAACTCCTCCCAGACAAGTTTGATACCAGTTTCCTCACTCCGGAAGCATGAGAGACTTGGTGGACCCGGGGCGTAGTCAAACCACTGCTTGGTGGGTTGATCGTCTGCGTAATGAGCGGAAGTACTGAACTACCTGTTCCCTTAATCCACAACTGTGGCTAATATATTGAAGCTTTTTTTCCTGATACATGTTGTGCAATGTCAAGATTTCAGCAGTGTCGTTATTTAAGTCTGAATTCGTTTGTTCTTTTGCCCTTCAATGGTAGGTCGACAGGTAGGATCGCTGCCATAGTGGAAGAATTCAAGTCACAGGATAAGGTCATCTTCTAGTCTACAACTTCTTGCAAACGTCTGCGGTGAAGACTTGAAAATGATCTAGCTAGCTATCTCGAGAATCTAGGAAAAACTGGGAACATTCTAGGTGTCTCTATTACGATCCCAGCAAAACTTTCATCTGGCATTCAACATTCCAATGAGTGGAAACGACAAACCCTGAGGCCGCAGCCGAACAGACAGAGGAACTAGACTCCATCCATGGATGAAACTAAACGAGTTGAAGAAATGTTGACGTCCGCACTTCATAATTAACAATCTAAGTACCAAAACAAGTTATCGAGTTCACCAAACAAGTTTTTGATATTTGATCTCATAGTTTATTGTGACAGTGTCCTTGTATATGTTCAAGTGGACTGTAAACTATGATGTATAGTCAAGATTCTTTTCTCGGACAATAATATGCAAATTGTCGAATTGTCGTTCAACAAGAAACTGTTTTAGAATAAGAATAATTTAGGAATTGTATGAAAAGCACCACAGTCGAAATGTGAAGAACTTCTACTCGAACCACAAGGATTCGCCCTACTGTCTCAGGGACATCCTGACACGGCTGCTATGAGATTCAAAAGTGAAGAAAAAAGCTTTTCTAACCGGAACATACGGAAGATTCCTCAAAATTGAAATATAGAATATATTATCAATGTTCCATGTCTAGAACTTCGTTTTTTGAAACATAGGATGGATACTTACGTCCCATGCAGTGCTTTGGTAGTGCTAAAATCCCGTACACCTTTCCTGAACCGCCCAAGGAGATCGGAAACGACTTGTAGCCGTCACCATATATGCCGACCGAGTGAATTCGGTTACTGTAACTGTTGAATTCATAAAAAGTGATTATGCATCAAAAAGAGACGGATAAAATGGATACGCACTCTTTCCAATCTGTCCAATAGAATTTGGCCTCATTGTTGTGAGTGAGTCCGAATGGATGCTGCAGTGGGGCGAAGACCACGCGGCGATTATTACCATTCAGACCGATGCATGATAATCTGAAAGAAAGGATGTCCCACCATTGACCGCATAAACGGAATTTGGCAAGGGTCTCTGGGTAATTTACTTGCTTGCATATAGTTTTCCGTTTAAACCATAAAGTACAGTATGAAGTCCAAAGCAAGAAGTCCATTTTGCGTTGATCAATCCCCTAGTGATGTGTGCATTTGACTCTACTAAATATCCTAGAGGTGACTGAAAACATATTTGAACTATGTGGCAACTTCAGTGGACCTACTGAAATCTTACTGGTGTCTTTAAACTCTTCACAAACAAGCGTCGTACCAATTTGCCCAGATTGTGACCATAGTTTGTTCGAAGTTGGTTAGAACCAACCACCACAAGTATCTATTATAGGGCACAGTGGAAAATAACACGGGAGCGGATAGCACAGTGGTAGTGATGTCCGTCATCACGAACATGGTGCTAGTTCGAATCCGCCTCGGGCCAACCACGCCCGTCATCAAGCTGGGGTCGCGAAATTCGTACCGGACTTGTCTGGTAAAAAAAATCGCTTTCTGCTACCCAGCTGAGAACGCTCCAGCCCAACTATCTCAGGACCCCAGCGGGAATCGACACAACCTGTATTTCACGACATTCAAGATGAAATGGAAATCCTTAAGCAGCAACCGAAGCCACGTAGAGTTGGAAGACCTTCGTGGGTGACGAATGCAAGGAGAGGAATTAAATGTGGGAAGTGCTGGGATCCGCACAGTAGACATGAAGACGGGTCAAAGAAAATGAAATAAGTAAAAAAAAAGTATTCAGTGCAGCTTCGCGATCGTCACTACTCTATTTTTGCATCATCAAATAAGACAAAGGATTTCTCTTTACCCACAAATGACTTTTTGTCTGATTTTTCGAAATATTAAGAAAGATTCTCACCTATGATTTCCAGCGTCTACCCAACAGAGTTCTCGCCTATTTGGTAAAATTGTAATGCCATTAGGAAGATGGACGTCCTCATTGAGGAACACATGATTATTCCTCCCGTCCATGTCAACTCGCCCAATGACTGGATTCTCACGATGCCAATCCGTGTAGTATAGATGTCTGCAGTCATTCAAAACTACACGATATTATATTTTTCAATTTGTTAAACGCGACTACATAGTTTAAGCGAATAAATGCACTGATAATTGGACCAAACCTGTTCTGCATGTCAAGGGCTAGTGCTCTTGGATTGACCAAACCTTCTGTGATTAGCGCCTTTTGATACTTTCCATCCAGTGATGCGACCCCGATTTCATCATTTAGCGAATCGGCGTAGTAAACGTTTCTGGAATACCGAATTTACCGCATAGCTTGAATTTATGTTTTTTCAATTTTAATTTCAATTTTTTATTAATTTAATTTAATAAAATTTTAATTAGTTTATAATTTAAAAAAAATTCTTATGTGGTTACTGGAAGGCAAGTGGTATTCTTTAAGCAACTTCTCCTATTCAATTGAATAATGCTGAGATAACGGCAATATAAATAAATGGCAAATTTATAAATTTATCCGAAGTCATCAATAGACAATTTAAAATCTTAAGAGCATATTTTAGTATCTTTGATACACTCTGTTGTGAAAGAGATCATCACCAAACTGTGTTCATACTCTTATCTCTCAACATCTAAAAGGCAGGATACCCATGGCGACTACTCAGAAAGCGTTATAAAAACTTTTAAAACAAATGATTCTGGCTGGAATTAAACATCGGATAAAATCTCTTCCAATCATAATAAGGTGGAATAACTATCACTATTCCAAAAAATCCCTAATGCTACGGAAGGTTCTGAATCCCCTCAGTTAGGACTCGCATAGCCAGAAAACGAAAACTTCTTGCATATTGTGTCAACGGATTCTTCAAAGGGCAGCTTCTGCAGTACCAAAGTGTAGGCATTAAGGTCAGCCACAGGTGCCTCAAAGGTCCTCTAGTGCATTTAAAGGACAGCAATGGCTTTATTGTCAGGTGCTCACAACCAACAGCTGTAACCAATTCGCATAAGGTAGCATTGACAGATAACTTGGACGAACAAAGACATATCAAAATGAAAAGTTCTATAGAACATTTCAAGCAAATTAACATCTTATCGAAAAAACTGCACACTTACTTGGATGACCAGTCCACCGCGATACCTTCGGGACTGTTAAGATCGTTAGTGAAGAATGACTGCTGATCACTGCCATTCATTGAAGCCGATCTGATTGAGTGGCCTGTCAAAAATTATATCCACATTTAAGTATGGATAACTGGATCGCAAGGTTCTATGTACGTTTCCTCCAATTCTCACATTAACACGGACCCAAGACTGTCTGTGGCCTGGACCTGGGAACCCATTAGCATAGGTTTCTTGGGATTTCAGACAAAAGGTGTTGCCAAAACTCGAGCCAGTACAACACCTTTGTCTACTTTCCGATATTTTCCTTTTGATATTTTATGCTTTGCTCATTCAGATTTGAAAAACGTCATTTCTTTAAATACGCCAGAAAGCCATATGAGACATTTTTAAAAGGATTTCGAAATAAGATGAAGAAGAGATTTCTTTTTCTTGTTGGCCTTTGAAAGTTGACAGAATAATTTGTAAGAAATTATATATAACCCCAGCACATAGTGCCCGGGATGCACTGTCTTCCGTGCATGTGTGGGGATAATGTGGACGAAGTGCATTGCATTCTATGCATGTCCGTCCCAGTGATTCATTTTGCAATACGGAGTTTTCTACCGTGCTTTCCATAATAAGTCGATTGCTTATAATGTTATAATGGGCGTAGAAAATGAAAAAACGCTCTCTATAATAGGTGATTTACAAAAAACCGGCATAGAAACGCCTTTTCTACAAAAGCATCAAGCTCTAAACCCCTCAACTACCCTAGTTATCGAAGAGTTACTGTCTTTCTGTCGATATACCATTTCCGGTGGTATGTGTCAAAGTTGTTTTGTAAGTTTAAGGCTGTTTAGGTAGCTCCAAAGCTGAGTAATTGAATGAGAGAACAGTTCTTTAATTTCTTCGTTGCTCTCCAGAAGAAATTCTAAGGGTAGGAGTGCGATTCAGATTGTAGATAGTCACTGTTGAACGCAAAGCTTTTCAACATTCAGCGTTAGTATAATAAGCACTCCTGGTTACCCAGTGTCTAGTGCAACGGACTCTGAATGTACCAAGACAATCTAACAAAAATATTAGTGTACGAAAGCGAAGTACCGGAGATATCGCTCCAAACGAATCGCTTTTCTTGACAGTCGTAGTCCAACCCCACTGCGATATGATGCGGAATAACGATCAACTTAACAAAGCAACTCTTTCACAAAATCAAAATAACCATTAGAACTTTAGATAAAGATGGAAGCATTCATTGAAACCCACTTGTTTCCCTGGCACATCAGGATTGATTCCTCGCTGAAAAATGGCCATCCCTCTCGATATGAGCAAAATATCGTCATTTGTTTCAGAATCAGCTGAAATTCTTCGCCCTGTTTAACACAGTTTATTAATTCTTCTGTTCTACTAAGTTCGCATGGCTCATTTCCATAAGATAAACCTAGACTTCCGAAAGTTTAGCATTGTTGGACTCAATTTTTTGTCCCATACGACGGAGATTTAACTTCATAAAAGCTACACATTCACTGTACTGTATATGTACCACTGCAAAACAAGCTTCCACGTCGCCAACTATTTTGACTTCACGTTCAATTCAAAACCACTTGAATTCATTGAAGATATAGCCAACAATATGTTTGCTGTACTTCAAAATACATCTAACGTACGGGTACAACTGAGGCCGTTGCCATGATATCCATAATGGCAGTTACAAACGTAGTGTCCACCCTCACCCGGGACGCATTCAGCGTGAGGATCGCATATGGAGCGGTCATCTAGACAGGAAGCTGAAATTCATTATTTGAGAGAAGTATGTTCGTAACGCTCATGAAAAAGGCAAAGAAGATTCTGAAAATTATATTACAGTCTCAATGTTAGCATCCTATTTGTTGTCGCCTGCACAATTAGTATTTCAACTATAACCACAGCTCAACTGGGTTGAATGCCTATTTGCGCTCCTCAGATCAACCCCGTTAATGGGTGGCTGATAGCTGGTAGATAGAAAGATAGCTGAGAGACAGGCGAAACGAAGGACACGAATGGTGTAGCGGTGAACGCGTTAGCCCCCGAAAACGGTAGTAGCGCGTTCGTTCCCAACTGCAGACACCTGCAGTTCGGAATTTTGCAAATATCTCAGCAAATATTATGGTTATACTATAGCCTGTTCGACTTTGCTGCGCTCCTCTAAAATGTTATATACCAGAAATCACAGAACTTGTTAGTGCGATTAAATATCTAGTGTTTCGAACGAGCACCGCTAAAGTTTTTATTCATTTCTATCGAGCAATGAGATTACCCTACGGCACTTTGCTCAACAAGGAGATACAAATGGAATCACAAATGCTTCATTTCAAGTGCCTCTGATGAGAGTGTAGTTATGAACAACTCTCCATACTGTGCTTAGTCATTGGTTCTCGTCGAGTAGACATGGAATTTATATGTTGGTATAACCTCCAACTGTTTTCCATACAGTTCCCAATCATTTTATTACATCCTTTTAGCGAATTTACTTACAGGGTTAATCTATTGTGCCTCCAGGTGCACTAATGTGAGAAATTATTATGTTTGTTGAAGCTGAATTCACTCAATTCCTTGGATCGAACTTCGCCTCAACACAAGTAGGTGGCTGCTTTTGCTTCATTTTTAATCCGTTAGCTGCTCACGAGGTTCATAACCTAGGAACTAAGTGGTTCGAGAAACTTCATTCGAAGAAGATCCGAGGTTCGATACTCTCTTATATTTGTTTACACTACAATAGGAATGCCCAACAACCAACTGTACATTGCAGTTTACAACTTTTAGAGAAATTCCTGCTTAATGACACATTGAATTGTACAACACATTTAAAGCGAAACAAAGAAGTAGTTGTCATGTGGTGAGAGGAATCGATGAGAGATGAAGAGCACGGATTCAAAAAGTACATGATTATTGTTAAAAGAGGCAATCTATAAGGTCGAAATCAAGACTGGAACGCTGCTTTACTTTAATACGCGTAGATTTACTCCTTCAACCCCATCGCTTGTTGATCGGGAAATTGGTGTCAGCATCCTCTGCGATTAACCCGCTTCCAACCCATAAAAGCTGACACGTGCATGTGATAAATCCGATAATAGATCCGAAAATGCTTCAGTACATCTATGCCTGGATTCTAGGAGAATAGACTTGGTCAGAATTGAACGACATTCATAAAGAAGAGAAAAAATTCTCAAGCAGCAGGTAAACCCAAATAGAAAGTCCGAAGAACTTCGTGGAATACGGATGCGAGGTATCAACGCGAATGAAAGAATTGTTGGGATCCGCACAATGAGTGGTGTTGAACAAAAGTAAAAGTTCCCAAGATCGACTTTCTCTTAACCTCGGCATTGGGATATGAATGTGTCGTTTTCTTGTTCAGCAATCGCAAGGTTTTTAAACAGCATACATTTACTTCCATAAAGAAAACACAATACAATACAACGCTAGCTGACGTTTCGGCAGTATCG